>JANIJI010000013.1:12925000-13077500 GCA_024500535.1 Leptonema lineaticorne
TTATTATTTTTTTTTTTGTGAAAATCAAATTATTTTTGGTGATTGTATCATGAAGTTCTCCGTGTTTATATATCGTATAAAAATCGATCGTGAAAAATGATGACCTTTAAAGTTTATAACTGTCAATTGCTCGTTAAAATTACGATGTGTTCGTTTGGTATTATAAAATTTATAACATTTTGTGTTTCGAGAGTTCAAAACGCAAACTAAAATTAAATCAAAGGGATTCTGTTATATTATTATCCCGTTTATCCTGAAATGATTTTCGTAGTAATAGTTAAAATAAAACGTGACTTTGTAGTTTCATCCCGTTTTAATGCATCTTAAACTTTATTAAAATTGTTTTAAAAATTATATTCAATATATGTAGATATTTTTCAAATTGAAAAATATTTTAAATTATCAGAAAAACATCAAACTTACTAAACTTTCTTGTACATTTGTAAAATTCAATAATTTTCATATTATATAATATAATTTTGAATAATATACTCAATTAATGTATAAAAATATCACATTGTCGTAATTGATTCATTAGAAAAAAATCAAAGTTCCACTCTATATGCCATAACATGATTTATTAACTTATATATATACCATATATTTACTCACATTGGAATATATACCGTTAATTTTTAATATACAGCAAGATCATCAATCTTCAAACGAAAAGGTTAATACACAAATTGATGAACCAATTCACATCTAGAGTCGAAGAACACATCTATCACTCGCAAGAGTGATTCGTTCAACTAAATGGAATCTTCGTTTTACCAAAACAAACTCTTGTCTAATTTCTTCTTTTAGTTAATTATTACTATTCACTTCAAAAGAAATCGATATGATAGACGATTTTTTTTTCTATTATAACATGTCGCATCTCATATCGGAACATGTGAGGTCATTATGTGGTAAATTTTCAAGTCTGATGGGTCACAAGGGTCACCTTGATATTTCTCTATATATTTTTTTCTATTTTTCACAATACGTATACAATACAAATACGTGAATTGAAACTCATTGTAATTTTCCATATACAACATGCTCTCGATTCTATCAACATCTTATAGATAAACCGATGAATGTAAATATTTTTTTTTATATTATGTCGTAATTTTCATAACTATCTTGTAATTGATAATTACGATTTTATCACTATCAATATGGTCGAATAATAATGTATTTTATCAGATATACACAATTTATTAATGTTTCCTGAACAATGGTATGTGACTTGGCGCCGAGTCTCAGAAAATATTACAATAATCTAGGACGTTGCTGTCCGACCTTTTAATATATGCGATCTACTTTTCTTTTTATAGTTACATTGGAAAATATTAATACAAAAATATTTTTTTTTATTTGATTAAAGATGACATTAGTGGATGACAATTTTAAAGAATTTGTCTTTCATTCAAAAATTGTTTATATTTTTTTATCCATTTATTGAACAAAATTAATCTTAAAAGCTTTCAAATTAATATTTAAAATATTTTATTTTTTTATATACAATAAAAAAAATGATATAATCTATTAATATTGCAATTTTTCATTTTGTCTTAAAATTTATCATTTTTTATAGTACATAGTTCGGTTAACCTACTTGGAATTGTTTAAAAATTTAGTTCAACATACTTCGTACATTCATATCAACCTAATATTTGCGAATGCCGGAAAGTGGATCGTGAAATAAATATGATGAGAAAAAAAAATAGAATTTCTGTGCGTCCAAAAAGTTTAAGAAGTCCTTTAAATATGCTTTTCGCTTTTATGAATACTACTTTTGCATGCGAGGAAAAAAAATACAATACTTACGATGAAACTTTATCAATTTTGTAAATATAAGAAGCGAGTTGTGGTGTTTCGTATTTTATGAATTCACGTCCTCGCTTTGTATGTTTAAATAATGAACTGCGGCACCTAGAAAAAAGAGGTTCCACAATCTTTACCGCCGTTTTTGCATTCGCACTGTTCCGATTTCAGGAATATTTCATCGAGTCACACTTTTGCGTGAATGATGTCATAACTCAAAAAAAAAAAAAAAATGTTTTTAATTAACCTTTTAAGTGGGTAAATTCACTTATCTGCATGAAGCGGTTCAGAACACTATTATTCAAGTCTGCGTTGTTGTTTATAATGTGTTAAAATTCTCCCAAAAAATAAATAAATAAATAAAACGTCTAAATATTGTATGTAGAATTGAGGACTCGATCCTATAAAAAAGTAAAACAGCATCATAAAGGTATTAAATTCTTATGTGACTTATTATTTTTTTTTCCTACTCAAAATATAGATCTTTACAACGTCGAATTTTAACTTGTTACTATATAATTTCGTGTAAAATATTTCTATACTTACGATCTAATTTTACTTTGATTTTGACACCCGGTCTCTTAAGGTACAGCTATTAATGCGATGTACGACTTTAACGCAATAAAATAATACTTTAATAATAATGTTTTAAGAATCGATTTTTAAAAGCCAAATTAAATAAATCCACACTAATGATTTCGCACACCGAAATTATAAATACACCGCCTTTTCAACTCGATTCCAACCGAACGCCAATAAAACAATGATGTGACACCCGGCATTATGGCAATTTGCTAAGTGCAACGAACTCCTCTTTCTCAAAACAAACCGTCATCTCTCGGTGCGAAAATCATTCTTTTTTTCTTTTTTTTTTTTTACTTTATGGACCCAGGGTAAATATTCATTTGTCGCGTATAGATGCAATTTATTCGCGTTTGCGGCTTGCATTTAAATTCCCTCATGGCTCGTATATGTTCGAGCACAAAGGGAACAAACACACACGTGTCGTCTTTTTTGACGACTCCCCAACCTTATTTTTCACCATTGTGTTTCCGATCTAAGCCAGTTTAAATGCGAGAACGCGTATACATCAAATTCAGTGATGATCAAGTAAATTTCACGTGCGGGTTTTTTTTTTTTTTTTTTGTGTTCACATGGTAACTTTGAAACTGTGTTCGAATTCGATTGTATAATCGATGGTTAATTGACTGTGACTCATCGATTGTGAGTTTTGTATTCGCTGTCAATCGCATATTTTTTTATAGTTTACATACACATACGTTTTCCATATATTTGCATCCAAATTATATATGTAATTCAATAGAAAGGCATTTACATTTAATGATGCTTGTTAACGTTGTGATTTAATCTCAACTTGTCCTAGTTATACGTGATACAAACATTATTATGATGATATTTAAAATAATAACCAGTGGCATTTAAAAAGACAGTTGATTCAATTGATTTTAAAATATAAATATACATAAAAATAATTGGGAAAATGATTTGTATATAATTATTAGAAAAACAGGTAAAATTACACAGTGCAACACGATTTTTATTGTATTAGATCTGATAAATGTTATTGACTGACTTACTTTTGATATCTTAATCCAAAAACTCCCTCATTTTTTTCTCTATCACGTCTACCAGTTTTACTACAGAATGCTCACCTTATCATACCAGATTATCATACATCCTATATCAGAAGGCATACAAAATATAAAAGCAGGGAATGTTTTACATTATATAAGAAAATCAACTACGGATCTATTTTATTTAAAAATAGTTGAAAATTATGTGTCCTATATTATTGATATGTATAGTTATATCATTCAAATATATTTGGAAAACGGTTATGATGTTTGCAAATTGAAATTTTGTTCATTACACCATTAATTCGATTTCGAAACTGCAGGGAAACGTGCAATAAAACATCCATCTATATCACTGTATATACAAATAATTTTTTTTTTATGTATATATATATATACCGTTATCCCAATTTTATTATTCGTCTCTACTATTCACGTACACACATAATAGTTCAAAAGTGTATACAAAACGACCATCATCCACATTATCATTGACATAGCACAAAAGCTCCCATTTCACATTCGAACAAAACGAAAGACGTAAGAGATCACCGTCGACATATACGGCACCGAAACGGACCGCTGTCCTCGATTGGATACGCCTGTTTTAAGTGCACATACATGCATACATTCACACACACACACAAGGCCCACCGGGGAGAGGACAGAGTGTACCACGTTCGCACCATATGGTCCGTTCAAATAGGTCGACGTATATACAACACAGTGGCATATTATAACGTATCTTCTGAAATAGCGATCTCTCGCACGTTCAACACATTCAAAGTGTTATATCGGAGTTCGTCGAGTGTAGAATTCGATAGGACCGAAATTCGAGAAAATACCGCATGTGGAAAAAAAAAAAGCACGCGCGTGAAATGTGAACGTGGAAAAAATTCAGACACCGGGACGAGAAAAGGTCAACTTTTGACCACCTGTACGTAAATCGGAACGTGGAACGGGACTTTTTTATCACTTATATTTCTCGCACTTGTATGTCTCGATTGTGTTTTTAAAATTTTGTTTCTAACCTCTCGTATCATTTTATATTACCGTTTTCATTATATAATTTTAATTTTAAATATCGTTCAAAATATCTATCACAATTTGTATAACTTTTTGATTCGTCTCTTCCTTTCATTATTGACAATTTCCAGTCTATTCTTTATCAATCAGACAGCAATATTTATTTTCTCTACATGTTCAAACAGCACTTGAGTGTCTAGTTTGCTATACTTCTAATCATATTTATATCTGCCTTTGTAATATTTCTTATTATTTGTTAAAACTAAACTTACAACTTATATCGAATTTTAATAATTTAAGTTTTATTTTAAATCAATAAAATAAGATAAAAAATACGTTGCTTAAAAAACAATATATATATATATATATATATATATATATATATATATATATATATATATATATTAAAAAAAATACTTCATCAGACACAATTTATTATTGTATTATTATAATATTTTATATTTTGCTTATATTATTTTATATGCTAAATTATTGAAAATATTATTTTAATCGTTCGTATTGAAATTAAAAAAATATATATATAAACTTTATTGAATTTAAAAGACGCGTGCGTTATTTTAAATATTTTCAATATAAACATATTCGAATATATCAAATGTTAAAGTTTGTTAATTTTTATTTAAGCATAAATAAATTTATATTAAATTATATTATCAATCATTTTAATATGTAATTTTCAAATTCGATCGATATAAATCGGTAATTTTCTCATAGATTCATCTATTTTGTTTTAGTGGACCGACGTCCCCGTTGTTTTTGTTATTGTATTATAATTAATTTATAGTTAACGAAGCGAAAAGCCGACATCTTCTCTCTTAATATTTTATTGAATTTTAATAATAATAAAAATAGAATGTTGATCGTTAAAACCGAACAGCAAGAACGTAACCATTACACGAATTTATAATCTATTTGCGATATATATATTTTTTTAAGAAATCTTTTGTGCTTTACTTCTTCGATTTTTATGAATACAGTACGTAAAATATTGGTAGGAATCCGGCTTTATTTTATGGACGATAGTGTTATATCATCGTCGTCATTGATGAATTGTTCTTGGAAGCGTTCGAGTACGATGATTGACGATCCATGACCGAGTAACAAAATAACTGGAACTCGTATACAAATTGACGTTATTGTGATAGAACAATAAACAATATTTTATTTTATTCTAATACTTTGATATATTTTAGCAATTTTTTTAAATCTATATATAGATAGTCATTTTTTAAATCTAGTTTATATAATAACTATCGACGAAATCATAACATTGATCACAATATATATCGCTTTCCGAATGATTGATTTGTTAAATTGATAATAATAATAAAAAAACAATTTATAATATTTAAACCTTTAATGCTTGTAGCAAATGTTAATTTAAATTTTTAAATCATTTTAACTCGTATATTTTCATTTAAAACGTAAAAGGGACTAAGGTCAAACATAAAACTAATGACTTAACCCTTTAAAAATAAATTAGGGTCAGAAATTTTGAGAAAAGTGTCAAGGATTTTAGAGATTGCTATCTCACAAAAATAATATCATTCACTATTTTTGGTTTTCTACGTTAATCAACATATTAAAAATATTTATTATAATCGTTTACTTTATAATATTTACAATGAGTATTTGAACATTACTTATTAAATGATAATTTTTTTTTTCTTAAGTTTATATTAATTCAGTTCAATTCTGTATATTTGTACTGACCGATTTCGAAAACATGCGTTTTATTGACTATTTACGATGTTTACAAAATGCGAAAACGCACTATTTACGACACCGGCATAATTGATTTCCGGTTAATGTGATCTCTAGTGCGGAAGTCGTCAATCTTATTGTGATCATCAAAACGCCCACAGTTTCTCATCTTATCTACGATAACGGTTTAATTTCGCCGTTAATATACATGTGCAAGTTTATGCGAATATAAAGGGTTTATTTGCAATGGAAAATATTATTTTCCGATATTTTATTTTATAAAAAAGGATATATTTGAAATGTGGAATTATTTTCGTAATCTAAATTCGTAACAATTTCTTATTATATATATATATATATATATATATATATATATATTTTAATCTTATACATTTTTCTATTATCGAAAAGTACAAATATTTAATTTAATCAAATACTTTTAGTATTTCATAATAATCTGTACAATTGAATTACATAGTTCAGAATGTTAAGAATGTTGTGAAAGGATTCCCGCCTGTAAAACTTTTCCGATTACGTTTACTTGACGAAAAATTTCGCTTTCGTTTAATATATATTTTCGTTGTATTTGTAACGAAATTTTATACTTTTTCGAATATTAAAAATGACTCGCGGATTTATTTAAATTTATGTAAAATCTTGGAAAAGTACGAAAATTTCATCCTGTCATTTTGGTACATTTTATAGTCGCTGTTTATATTATATAAAGAGATCAATATTTGTCGAACTGTATCATTTTATACACATAAGCGTTATCAAAAAACATTTACTCTGAAATATATATAATATATAATAAATATTGAATTTAAACCGTAAAAATTTTTATAACGAAAAAAAAATTTTTTGAGCATAAAATAATCAACGAATCAAACATTTAATTTAACATTCAAACACTAGTATTATTTTTACTTAAAGCGAAAAATACACGTTTACATTTAACAGTTACGGTTAATTAGACGTTCATTGATTATCGTCGAATTACACTGTATTATTACATCGTATTTAATAATAATAATAATTATTATTATTATATCGTTTTGTTTCGATTTTCTTTCATTTCATATCTGTAATGCGTACAAATAATGCGTAAACGCATGTCGTCTTTGAACCGCAATCTGCTATATAAAGCGAAATATTGCGCAACGTATCAATATAAATGAAGCTCGTTAGAAAAGAAAGTTTTTATAATATATTATATTGACCGCCAACCGTAACAATCGCGTAATCAACTCATAATATACATATGTATACAAATATGACGTTTCTATATATTTATATATATATATATATATATATATATATATATATATATATATATATATATATATATATATATATATATATATATATATATATATATATATATATTATTCATAGGTATATATTTTTATTATATTGATTTTTTCTAAATTTATTAAATAATTTAATTTTTCAATTATAACATTAATCGTATTGAAGTGCGATTTAAATATACATTCCAAATAATGATAAAGGAAGCGGAATTAGAATCGTATTTAATAATTTCAAGAATCATAACAATTTTATCTTGATTATTAATTATTCTCAATATAGATAATCTAAATACGATATCGCTATATTGATTATTTTTTTTATTTCAAATAAACTATTTTATTTTTAGATATATAATAATCGAATAGTTTGCATAGTTATTTTAATTTAATAACATTTCAAAATTTATTAAAAGTGAATAATTTAATTAAGCGAAAAATTTTTTTTTGACATCTTAAACATCGTTTTAATACAAATAAAAAAATAGTAAAATGAAATCAAAACTCAAAAAGCTCATCGTGAAATTCGCAAGGGATCAAAAAGGGGGTTAACATATTTACTCTTTCAATAAATAATCAAAATTTTATATGTACATATGTATCATATTTGAAATTTTGTTCCAAAGATTATAAAAATCATGCCACATGTTTTCTAATTTAAAATTATTATTATTATTATGTATTAATAATAAAATATAATATTTTTTCATTCATTTTGAATATATTAATTCTCTCATAACATTATATCCGTATGTTTTAATTTCATTCGGTACTTTGTAATTTCGTGCGTAAATTTTTGGTTCGTATCCATTTCAGTTTTTTTTTTTTTTTTTTTTGGTTACAATTAAATTATTAAAGGTTGGTTTAATATTCAACATACATTCTGAAAACGTTTTTCATTTCAGTCAACAATTTTTCAGTGCTGTTTTTACTATTGCGTCCCGTTTTACAAATTAATTTTAATCGTCGTTTTTTTTCCATATCATTTCAAAATGAAAAAAAAGAACGATTTTTGTACTTATTAAATTAATATTTATACATACTAATAGATATAATTCAATTTTCATATTTATATATTAATAATAAATATATTTAACGATTATCTTTATTGCTACTATTTATATTCGTATTAAAGAAAATATAAAAATCGTTATCGTATTTTAACTTTAAATACGATAAAATATATATATCCGTTGCAAAAATATGTTCGCGGTTAAACAAATTACTCATATTTCTTTTTAACTATTATATATATATATATATATATATATATATATATATATATATATATATATATATATATATATATATATATATATTATTTATAAATTATTCAATGAAAATTAGAAAGAATTTTTATTAATATGCATTTTTAATTAAAACGCGATAAAGATAATATTGTATTATAGGAAATATAAATACACGGATACGAAATAATCGATAGTACAGTTAGTTAATTTCACTATAAGTTTTAATATCGTCGTGAAACATTCGCTTAACTGCATTAAAACTTATATTAACCGTGTTGAATATTAGATATGCGCCATGCGATACCATGAGAATGTAAATTAAATGATTTATATCAGGGGTATCAAACCCGCGGACGAATAAATGTGACCTTTCAACAAGTTGCAGTTATTTTATTAGTATTTTTTTTAATGTTCTCATTTAAAAATTAATCGTTATTTTAATTACCATATATCAGATCGTTTTAGTTTTTTATCGTGAATGGCAAAATTTAATATTTTTATCACAATATTATAACGTTGTACATAACATATATATATATATATATATATATATATATATATATATATATATATATATATATTCATCTTTTTCGATTTCTTCGATCAAACGTATAGAAGTGTTATTACTTTTTACCCTTCATATCTTTTGAATAAATAAATTTCGCTTCATATATTTTAGAATCACTATGAAATTGAAAAGAAAATCTATTTGTGTATCATTTGAACGAATCGCGAATTCCACGGAATATATTTTATTATATATTTGCAATGCAAATATTTTAAAAATAAAGTGATATGATTTCGATTTGATTTATTCATATTTTATTGCGTTATATCACTTATTCTCATCACAGGTCAAAAGAAAAAATCATAATACTATATATAATCACAAAATTATACTAAACGAATGAGTTGACCTACGAAAAAAATTTTTTACTATTGTAAAAATTTATGATTTTAACTTTTAAATTCAATTAAAAAAAGATTAGATCTTTCGACCTCAATTTTCTACTAGTGTTCCTATAGATCTTTTCATGAAGTAAACATGACTAACAATATTCGTTTCACCCTTCGTCTCGCTGTCACAATTATTTCACCTGAGTTATGAATAGGCTTATCGTCCATTGAGCGGGGCCCGATTGTACGAACGGTGAATACAAAAAAAGAAAATCCGTATGCGATATGCGGTTATGATTCATTCATATTGTTGATAAAACGAAATGCACGTGTCTTTTTTCGAATGTGCCAACAATTCGTTTTCCGTCTTACAAATAAACACGTGTGTCTTGTACGTGACATCAGAATGAGAATGGAAACAATTTAATATCCGCTTTGATGATTTTATTCGTTTCGTAATTTATTATCATGATGAAAAATTAATTGATACTCTCGACAAACATACAGAAGTCGAAAACATTTTTTTCTTAATTCTGTGGGAAAAAAATAACAAGCAATACATATATTGGATTAATTTTCCTTAGGAAGTCACTACACTGCGTAATAATTACTTGAACATATATAAGCAACATAATAACAATAGAATTAATTTTATAGTAATACTCTATTTTTAAAAGCTTGATTAAATATAAAAAATATAGGGAGAAAAAAATCTCAATCAATATCTTGTTCTTCCTCTTGTTTTTCGCGAATCCCTCTTTCCTGTTTGCATATAAACAACAACCGTCACAAAATTAATGACGATTGAATTTTTCACACAGTTTCACTTTTTAACTATTGTTACTCGCAACAAAATAATGTTTATATGCGTTTTCTTTTAGTAATTATATTATTTAAATACTGGCAATCTTCTGTTCAACAAAAAATAGATTACAAACTTGTTGTAATTCTTTATGTATTTTTGTTATGTGGGAAAATATGAAATATTTATATATTACAAAGAACGAGATTTAGATTTAATAATAGTAAAAAATTATATATACATTTTATAGTACATGATATTTCGAATTTTCCTATCATAAAATGCTCAAGGTTAGAATTTATCGATAAGATTAATCTAATTCAAGTAATATTAGAATTGAAAGATCGATAGAACAAAAAAAAAAAATAACAACAGCCCTCATAATTAAAATAACAATTTTAATATCTGCAACTGAATGTATCCTTCGCGCTTTGACATTGTCACGTATGAAAATTTAATAAAGTGTATATTGTCGAGATTATTAATGCGAAACGGTTTATCGCGCAAATTGCGTCGTATTTGTTAATGAAATCGTCCGTTTCGACGAGCGCTTTTCCGGCGACTTTTCCGGGCGCAGAAATGAATTTTTCGCAAATTTCGCCGAGAAGCGTATCGCATTTTTCACCGCCGCCCGCATAGCGATACAACGAATGGATTTCGTTGATAAATTACGTCGGAAAACTGGGGAAAAATGGAGGAAAAAAAAAGGTCGACACTTCAAATGTACACATTTTCCGAGCCGATGGTTTGATTCGTTAGGCGTCCTAGCGTCTAACTTTTCCTATTTTTTTTGTTTACCCTTATAAATAATTGTATAGTATGTTCCATAAATATATATACACATGATTCATATTTTGAATGCATACACTTTCACTAGTGATTTCATGCTGTTTTTATTGATCAAATTATTATTATACAATATCATATATTTATTCTACTTTTGTAACTGCTTTTTAATGTCTTTTTTTTTTGTCTTATCATAAATTCTATTTTAACCCTTGTATCCAAGGGTCGTAATCTTATATACCATTTTAATGTCTTAATTTTTATTTTTATCTACTGCTCTCACTTTACTTTATAGTCAATAAATTGTATATACATATAATGTATACTGTATTTTTATCTTCTATTGCTTAATTAAATATTTATTATTTCATATATCATTCATATGTACGTATTAAAATAAATATTTTCGCCCATTTATCGACTCAATTTACAAAATTGCCGTGACTTACTAGATTTATAATAGTATAACTCAAGAAATTTTCCTACAATTTTATTTTATTTTTCATATTTATTTATACTTTTATTATATAGAAACGTTTTAGTAAAATTATTTTTAAATATAACATCTATATTTCATTGTATATTAATTCTTCAAATTTTACATATCTATATAGAGTAATTTTCTTCATCATCAATTTTCAAGATATATCAAAAAATTAATACATAAAATTTTCGCTCTATTGAACTCAAATAATTATTAAAAACAGATTATTTTATATTGAAGTTATATACGGAGCAGCGGTTTTCAAACAACGGTTTGCTGCATTTTATTCTAATTATTTTTTGTTATAAAAACTGTTATCTCTAAATTATATCTTAAAAATTTTGTTTCTTAAATTTCTGAAAACGAAAACAATTGACAAAGTAAATCTAGTTATTTATCAAATGTATGATAAAAATTAATCATGTAATTAATGACTACTAAAAAAATTATGATATAAATAATGTAATATTATACATATTTTATACTCTTTATTAATTTATAATTGAAGATATCTAAGAGCGGAGAAAACAAATTGGAAATTTTAATCATTGATTAACCTTCGTTATAATCTTTCCGTAACCTAAAATTGCGTTCTGATTAATGTAAAACCTCAATTTAATTCCGATTCAAATTTGACTTTGGTTTCTTTTCTCGTGCCGGAAAGCGTTCAGTTCAAATCTGAAAAAAATCGTTTCTGAAATTTCGCCCTCGACTCTTTCCAAATACGAATATATATATTTTTAGTATACTCATACGATAGTTTCGTGAAAAAAAAATATTTCGAAAGAAGAAATGTATTTAGTTACGTATAAATATGCGTGCGTGCGTGCGCGTGTGTGTGTGTTTACTTTTCTATTCGTTCACTAGAATTCTAGTCACGCATTTCTTTCAAAGCGACGTACAAGTTCGAGACGGACGCGTTTCTGAAAATTCCGTAAAAAATATGTAATATATGTTTTTTATATACTCGAACGTTCGTGTTTTACTGAAAAAGTTCAAAGTTTAATAAAACTTAAATATTCGTCGTTTAGACATACTATATAAATTTATTAGAAAATATTTCAACGATGAACTAAAATATTTATTATTAAAACAATTATAATTTATTATAGCATTTCATTAGAAATTCGAATATTTAAAATATATTCATACTTTTCCTTATAAACGAAAATCCATTTTTTTTTTAATATAAAACTGTGATCAAAAAGTAAGGTGAATTTGTTTATAAAATGTAAATTCTTTATTTATTATTCCAAATTAATTTCATCCCTTTCAAAGTAATATCAGTTCGATAAAACGCACTTTTGCCAACGCTTTTTCCAGTCCTCGAAACAGTCGGAATAGTCTTTTTCCGGTATAGCCTTCAAGATCTTCTTTGATTCGGTTTTTATCTCCTAAATCGTATCAAAACGGCGTTCCCGCATTGGCCTTTTGAGTTTGCTGAATAGCAAGAAGTCGCACGGAGCCAAATCAGGCGAATGCGGTAGTTGCGAAACGAAACGAGTCGAATTTTTGGTAAAAAAAGTCGCGAAGAAACAATACAATATGACATGGTGCATTATCGTGAAGAAGGAACCAAGAATTATAAAAACATATGTGATTCGAATATAATTAAACCTTTAGACAGTCCTACTAACCTAAGAAAAAAAATTACAATTTAACTACCTTCCTAATGCCCGGGAGTTTTAAATGATAATTTCACCATACTTTTTGATTACAGTGCTATATATATATATATATATATATATATATATATATATATATATATATATATATATATATATATATATATATATATATATATATATATATATATATATATATATATATATATATATATCTATGTCAAAATAACTGCATGTATTAAGGAGTACCAAATGATAGCTTTTACATACAACTGAAACTGATTTGAGATTACCTGATACAGGAAGAAGTTTACAAACGGAGATGACGAATTAATCGTGACGGTTTAACACCATACCTAGTAACGTCTCTGATTATATTATATATTCTTATTGCCTTCACCGTTACGCAATGTTAATTAATTTTATTGCAAGTACGAATACTTATAAATTTTATCGCTTCACTCGAATATATAATATTTTATTTCAAACGAGACATTATTTTATTTTATAAATTAAAAATTATCAATTTTCAATTCTATTATTATTATTATTATTATACTTAAAGCTTATTTTGTGTCATCTTACGGTATATTGAAAATTATCGAACGTTTTAATATACATATATTATATTATATAATAATTATTTTTTTTTAACTAACAAATTAACACATATGAGATAACGATATTATTTTCGAATTTTATTATATTGGCCATTTTAATATCGTCATTTATATTCTGTTATCGGCTTCCGCAATTTTTTTTTTTTTTAGCACTTTAATTGTCAAGATCGTTGCCATCGTTATTATTTTATATGTGATTTTTTTTTCACATGTAACGGATTATATTCCAACAGATGCCAAATAATTTTTAATCAAACATATTTTTATAGCGCCGTTCATTCCCACATTTTCCTTCAGTTAATCTTCATGTTGTTCTAATACAGTTTTGAAAAATATTCGGTTGTTAATTTTTACTGTGTCTAATCTCGAACGGTGAACATTGGTGTTTTCTTTTAATTTAAATCTTCGTTTGCACCGTAAATTATAATATATTTCTTTTTCTTTGTATTTAGATCAGATATGAACACAAACAATAGGAATAATATAAAACAATATTAATATATATGTTGTTTACTTCCAACTTTCCCATTGGTACCTAAAATATTCACAAAACATTTTCCCTTACATATAATATATAATAAATATGTAATTTTTTATGAACTTATCATCGATTTACAACTTTTAGTTTCACCATATATAACATGTTTACATATATGGATTGATTTTTATGTGTATTTTTTCAATTTTTACGACACATAAATATAGGTGTTTTTTTTTATATTGATAAAAGCACATTATTCCCACACGATTGCAAGTTAAATGAATCGTTAAAAAATTAAGTACCCATATTTATTTTCTCATTTATTGTTTATTACCGTATAATGCAATGTATGTTCTAAAATAAAATAAAAAACGCAACTCAAGTGCAATGACATCGGAATGAAGAAATCTTATATTAAAATTAATTGTAAATCAATTCTAATGCGAAATCGTTTCCATAAATTTAATCATCATATTTTCTCAATTTTTTTTTTACAGTTATTACAGTTAAAGCTGGATAATAAAAAGTATTATACCGACCAAAAAAAAGTATAAAAAGATCTGATATAAAGGGTAATACTATTAAATGCACTGAGGATTATCTGCTTCTATTAAAGCTAGTCAAGGTATCTTCGGTGACATTGAACTCAAAACAGCTGATGTTTTGTATACTAGTGTATACATTTTAGTTTTTAATTAGTTTTTTTTTCAAAAATAAAAAAAAAGCACAAAATATTTTTCAGTAAAAGTCTCATGCTGAAAACGTATTATGAAATGGTTTTAAATTAGCTCCCTTCTATGTGTACCGCTGTGGTTATTAAACTAAACACCAGTTCACGCCCTTCGTGTGTAAATTTAACCCTTTTACGATGTTTAACTTTTATTTCTGGTTTATAGTCGAGATAATGTTGCGTTATTTTAATGATTTTCGGTATTTAGTGCTTTTGCGTGTATTTTTTCATCTTTTTATGTATTACAAATATTCTATAAATATTTTTATTAGTATATTTCTATATACATATGAAATATGACGTAAAATGATATGATACGTGTGTTTCTGAAAGGGCCTTCAATGAAGGTGACGTTAGCATGTCATATAATATTCTGTGACTCTGAGTATATTGGTAAACCGAGAGAAACCTTAGGAGACAAACATAAATAAATAAGAATAATATAATATATATAAAACATATAAATTCATAAATATCAATATAATACCTATATAATAATAAATAATAATAATGATATATTTTTATTTCAGATGATAGGGAGGTTGCGATGTGTGACGTCACTGAAGAAGCACCCTGTAACATCTCCGGGTGCGAGACAGCTCCAATTACAAACCAAACATCGGAAAACATACCTCAAGACCCTCAGGATAATGGCGCTGAAAATCCCATCGAAAATGTTGAAAATCACATCACGACAGCAAATATCAACAACGAACAAACACCGTCAATTGCGGTGGTCGCTGCCGGCAGCGACAGCGGAGTTGAAGTTGCTCATGGAGAATATGCCAGCAGTGGTGCTCCGGAGCCTCTGTCGTGCGCATCCAGTTTAATAAGCTGCGGCTCCGGCTGCGACGATTCCTTCGAGATGCTTTCGTGCAAGAATGTTGATCATCTTGATGATTTCAAGACGAACAACACCGGCGATGGCACCAGTGAAGGTGGCAGCGAAAGTTCATCAATCACCGGCAGCGGTTCTGCTAGAGTGGCAGCGAGACGCCTATCCGGAGGCAAAAAACGCGTTGCAGTCACAGAACCAGGAAAATCGCCAAAAAATAAACCATCGCCCGCTCCTAGACCGATACAAGGACGAGCACCTTCATTAGCAACTCGCGAGAGAGCCAGATCTCGAGATAAATCCGTCCCTGGAGAAAAACCGCCGCCGCCGACCGGCCCTAAACCTATCGTGCCACCGAGGAATCGACCTCGCACAACTCCGGACACTCTGGCGTTGATTTGCAGAGAATCTCCTTCGCTCAAAGTGAAAGCTACTAAAACTTCAGCGGCTCGTTGTCGTACCCCCGGAGCCTCTTCTCCAGTGACAAACAACAATCCTTTAACTCCTCGTATAATTCCCGATGCATTAATAAATAATAATAATAAATCTAGAATGACTCCCGATTCCAAAGCAGCGTTCGATAAATATGCCACATTACCCAGACGAAAACGTGAAAATTCTCCAGAGCTCGCAATATTTAAAAAGGAAAAAAGTGTTCAATCGTCAATAGAGAATGTTATAAATAAATGTTCTAGTATTTTCAAACGATCAACACCAAGAGATAGAGATTCTCCGCCTTTGCGAAGTCTACCCCCCTATCCGAGAAGTAAGCACGCCACTAAGATACGAATTTATCATGAGACTGGTATGCAAACTGCGCTACATGGCACCGATGTGGAAAATGCTCTGGCCGGTGTCGGCATTAAGGAAATAAGGACTGATTTAGTTTTAGTGAAAAAAGTTAACAAAAGCGTCCAAGTAGACAATAGAAATAAAGAAATCGAGAGACTGGAGGCGAAAGTGAAAACGCTCACTGAAGCCAATGCAAAATTACAAAACCATTGTGACGAGCAAGCCGAAAAATTGGTCACCATCGAAAACAGACTTGAAGAAGAAAGGGCCGATAAGAAAGCAGCACAGGAAGAATTACAAAGGAATACAGAGAGAGTATTAAGCATGCTTGACGGAAACGAATCTGGTAATTGTGGCGATAGTCTAATGTTATTAGAGTCACAATTGCAAACATCAGCAAACGTCGTTGTTAAACAACAAGAAGAAATCAATAAATTGCACAACACTTGTAGAGAGCTTCAACAGGTATCAAATACTTTTGTTGCTTATTGTATTTATATATATATATACATATATATTTATTTTAATCCTTATTTTTTATGTATTTTAGGAATTAAATAGAAGTATAAAAGCTTTTCGTTCACTCGAGAGCCAGTTGGAAGAGACCGAACAGGAATCCAATGAAATGCAGGAATTTTTACAAGCTGAAAAAGCAACACTTCAAGAGGCACTCCGCGAAGGAGAGGAATTAACAATGAAGCTACAGCGTGAAGTGGCTCGTAGTAGACGTGAATGTAGACTTTTAGTCCGTATCAGTGAACAAAGGAGACACGAGGTACTAGCAGCTCGCGCTCGTTTGGCAGTTGCTCGTCCATCGCAGTCTACACCCGCTGCTCTTCCAACATTAGCTCAACGACTACAAACATTATTGCATACACTAATTCAAACATATTCGATATCTCCAGACGATCTAGAGGTTAGTAATTTATACTTAATTAGCTGTAATCGAACATTAATTTAATTAACAACGGATTACACTTTTAAATCATTCGTCATTACATATACAGGAAGTTATATTCCATAACGAAGCATTTAGCAGAAGCGGAAGCAGTGAAGCTTGCTCACCCGGAAGTCCAAGGCCAAAACCACCCACAATATTACCCGGTCCACCAGCTGCTTTTATTAATTCTTCCAGATTTTCAGATGGTTTGTATCTTCATATTGTGTTTCATTAAAATAGATTTTTTTTTCTATTCGATTAATGAATTTATAAAAAAATTTCAGACGAAAATTCGGCAGATTTATTAGATTCTGAAACTGAACCTTGTCTTATGATGGAAAATGTACTCGAGGATGTCCCTATTCCAGATACTTATTCACACAATTTAGTATCATCAGGTCTAAGTATAATGTCATGTCCAAATACAGCACATCAAAATATCCAAGAAGACATACCGCTCACATGTCCCATATTTGGTGAAAATCATGCAAACGATGCCAGATTCTTACACAATGGACATAAAGAAGATTCATCGAGTTCTTTACACAATATCACAACGTTCAGCGCTGATGAATTATCCCCTGCCATACCCGATGAGAAACCCATATCTGAATCATCTTATTATCCAGATATAGATACGTTCGATTTGCTAAAAATGGGCTATTCAGAGCATGATTCATTACATAATTTATCACAGGCGATACTAAATAGACAGCAATCTGAAGCCGAATGCAGCATGTCTGAAGATGCTCTCAACCATAAAGATAGTGACGCCTACGCTAATATGTCGAATTCCGTGGTTGATCAAGTGATAGTTGTAGATAATTTAATTGCTAAATTGTTAAAAACTTTAAAAATCATCCATTCGAAAAGCGAACTGAATGGCAACGCACATAAAAGTATAAAGTTGGTATATTTTTTTAATTTAAATTAATATTTTAATTAAAATTTTATTTTCATTAAACCGATTCTTTCAATTTTAGAGAAAAATTTCATAATATTAGAGATGCGCAAGTAAAAAAAGCTTTTAAACCAGATACTAGTCATAATCTTAATGGCAGTTCAAAGGTAAAGTTTTTAAATTTGTAGTTTCAAAATTTATTATTTTAAAATGAATCTAAACTATTCTCAATGTGAATTTCAGAGTGCAGAAAATATATGTGAATCAAGAAAAATGTCTCAGTATGAGAAACAATGGTCTTCCGAGGATCGGGGAGCTGACGACAAATGGTGTCATAAAAATTTCGCCAGCGACAGTCAGCTAACGTCGCAAATATACGACAGCGAAGAACGTGAAAGTCCACGGCATACACTTTCAGCATTAGTCGATTGCAATGTCACTTCACCGCAGCCAATTGATTCCGCAGCTTAGCCGATATGAAACGAGCGGACGTTCTATTGAAAAATTGGCTTAGCAATTTCAATCATGTTATTATTCTATCAAGAGAAAAAATGACATATAAACAGTACGACGCTATAATAATGGTGGTTCGCAATTTTAACTTTTAACTTCTAGGCGAAAAAATCATATAAAAACCAATCTTAAAATAATATTTTCCAACGAACTACTACTACGATCTAATATAATGAAAACAATTGTGCTTTTAATCAATCTATTTATTTTTTTCAATCAATATGCGATATCTGTTTTAACAACTGAAGTACAAACTAAAAATCGCATTTTTTACTTTCAACGTTACTTAAAAAAAAATTGTGAACCACTAATTGAACGAAATTTAGTTACTAATTACAAGCATTTAGTAATAATAAAACACGTAATATTAATGTGATTCAAGGGCTTGCCAAAATAAGTATATTTATATAAGAGAAATGTTCTTCATATAGAAAAAAAAATCCATTGTAGCTGATTAATTAGTTAATTCTCAATACTAATTTTATCTGATAAATTATAAAGGACGACTGCCATAGCAAATACAAATATAATTTGCTTTTATTTTTCATTTTAATTTCTCTATGGATCTCATTATGAGTTATGAATTAACTTATTTCAATATGAACATTGCCATTCCATATATAAATGAATTTTCATTTTTATAATTGTATGAATTTTGATTATATGTATGTTTTTTTTTATCGATTTGACATATTTTTTACTAAGTTAAATATTTGTATTCGTGTGATATTGGATTTACAAACAGATGATGCATTTTTTTGTAGCATTATTATATAACTATTATAGATTTTTTCCATTATAACTAAAATCAATATTTTATAAAAACATCTTGAATTCGTCAAGATGATCGAAACTATATCATTTCGCTATAAACGCTTGTGTGGTATAATAAAAAAAAATAGTGTTGTAGCAATATTGAATGCTTAAATATGATATTTTTTTGTAGTGAATATAAAAATACAATATATCGATATTTTTCAATGATAAAATGAATGGTTGTTAAATGATTACTATCAATTTTGTGGTATGTGAAAATTGCTTACGGTGTGTGTGTGTGCCAACATGAAATATATAATTTTATAAAACATCGTGATAATGCTGGTGACAAACACGCTTATAAAAATGAGTGATGTCGCTTTATGCACATACACATTCGTGTGTATGTTATTATGTTGACTATATAATAATTATGAGGTGTAATTTTAATAGTTTTTCTATATCATTTAGAAATCGATGATATGAAAAAAGAAAACACCATATAAATAATTGACTAATAATATAAATTTGTTCATTTAAGATGAAATAATACTAGATTTACCATTATAAAATTGTTTAAAACATAAATCGTCGAAAGTCGCCAATTTTCGAATACATTAATATTAAGACAAAATTTTAAGAAATTAGCCATATATTTTTGGTAAAACAAATAACTTTAATATTCATATAGCTTATATGCACCATTTTTCAACGTTTGTTTGTAACCAGCATTGTAATTAAACTTGAACATATTTATTATTATTTCATCATCGGATTTACTTGTAATTTTTGACTATCCAGTGATGAAAGCTATATAATAAAAATGTTCGCGAGAAAGCTATTTAAAAATGTCCTCTAATGAATAGTCTTATAATTTCACTATATAAAATGAATATAATTATATTTTTAAGTATATATATATATATATATATATATATATATATATATATATATATATATATATATATATATATATATATATATATATATTATCGTGATGCCTAGTGTGGTTTGAACTTGATGCAAAGCTGTGATTTATTCGAAGAACTCGCTTCGTTTGTGTTTGTAATAAATAAGGAAATATTGAAACAAAAAAAAATATGTTAAAAAAATTAAACGTGAAAACTTTGCATTGTGATATGTTTATTAAGTCAATTTTTTTTTATTGTCATACGTACACCAATAATTATACAGGGAAGTTGAATACGAAACGATGGAATAAGAAGACTGTTTAAAGATTTAGAATGGTCGCTGTTTGTAAACTGTATTAAAGAGTGTGATTTTTTTGACCGTTTAAGAATCAGTTTTGACGCGTTGACAAATGAGTGAAAAAAAAGTTCGAAGTGTATAAAAGAAGAAAAAGAGATAAAAATGTGTGTAAATTTTGTAAATAAAATATTAATTTTTTGATTAAATCATGTATTATTTTATTATCCCCCATTTCATGTAGTATTTTTCATTTCTGTTGTATATTATGTTAGCGTTAATGTTGAAAATTTAATATTAGATCTGTAAATTTGTTATGCAATGTGAAATACAAATTAATATTGCATTTGAACTAATTAATGATATTTAAAAAGAATATCCAAATATGACAAATATTTTATCTACAAGCAATTAATTAAAAGAACAAATACAATATTCAAATAATTGAGAAATCAGCGCTTCTGACAACCAATTTTATAATAAGAAAAGTAAATAAAATCTTGAAATAAAACTATTTTATCTAAAATATTTCAAAATGTAAAATGTTAACACTTTTGTAATATTTTATGATATGTTGATTTTCTGCAGAATTTTCCCAAACATTAATTAGATAATAGTAAAAAAAAATATTTATATCAATAAAAAATATTATTAATATTGCTGTTTTTCAACACTAACATTAACATATATATATACAAAGAACTAAACGAAAGAAGAAGGAACATGTATATCAATGTTAAAATAAAACATTGTGAAAAACAAAAATTTCCTCATAAAATTTATAATATTTATACACATTATGGTTGCATTTTATATACAAAAAGTTTACAACATTCGGCTTAACACCATAAAAACAATTAATCAATATCTTTCACCACTTTTTTTACAAATAACTTTCCACATTTCATTTACTCTTCATATTAGAAGTTTATTATTCTAGATTACAATGCTTCACCATAGAGATAATTGTGTATACAGGGTGGATTGTGGATATTACACCTCCAAAGCACATAATAATTGATTTTTCCATCACGAACATTTATTTCATATTACTTTAGAATCCAAATCAAAATTATATTGGGCAAGTATTAGTTTGTGACGTAAAATAAATCGTGCTTTTTGGAGTGATGTAACTTTTTTTTGGTCCACCTTGTATTTACATATATGTATTGTAAAAAAATATGTCTGAA
Organism: Leptonema lineaticorne; assembly: GCA_024500535.1. NCBI lineage: Eukaryota > Metazoa > Arthropoda > Insecta > Trichoptera > Hydropsychidae > Leptonema > Leptonema lineaticorne. The sequence goes on from JANIJI010000013.1 coordinate 12,947,274, forward strand.
TTTGAAATAAATAAATATTAAAACACACTGAAAAATTGTACTAAAAACGAGAACGAAATTAAACAATAAGCTTATTGCACCAAAACAGAAAAAAAGTATCGTTTGAAAAATCAATGCAAGTTTGTATTGATGAAATTACTAATTGTAATATTTAAATATGCATTTTTTATATAATATAATATATATATAAAACTGCAAATGAAGCGACACAAATACGTTTTAAATTCCAATTCAATTAAGCACAGTGAAATTAATAATATATTATCAGGTTTTGTCTTGTCTTTATACAGAAAAAAATATATAAACAATATATGCGATGGAAAATAGACGTTTAATTCCATACTTTAATTATTACCCCTTCCCCTGTACATATAAAATAATGTGTTTTTTTTATAAATAAAATGCAGACATGCATGTATGTATGTATGTTTAGATTATTGTGTAGAATATTTTATTCATACAAATTGATATCAATAATTTCCATCACAACATAGAAATACATTATTATTATAAAAATTATTTTGTACTTTAAAAAATATTTTTCAGTGAATGATTAATATTTCTGCAACGTAATTATTTTCGTCTGGAAGCAAAACTAATTTTGCATATGTACACAGTAGCTTCACCAGAATTATCTTGAAGCAAGATCAATTACTTTTTAAAAATCTTACAAATACGATAAAAAAAAGAAAATATATTATAATATAATTGACATATACGATATCAACTATATTAAAAAATATATATTTAATTGTAAGACAGAAGACACTTAATATGTGAGCTGCAAAGTAACTTGTTTATACTAATTGAAGTTTTACTACTCCAGTAAAATAAAGTACTGAAAAATTATATATATATATATATATATATATATATATATATATATATATATATATACACACACACACATATATATATATATATATATATATATATATATACACACACACACACATATATATATATATATATATATACACATGTATGTTTAGTAGATATTTAGTATGCATTTAATGAAATACCACAACATAATTATGCCTAGTGTTGCCACTGTCAATACAATTTAAAATTAGTCTTAAATTCTACATAAGATAACTAACATATATAAACCATATCTGATGGAATTTAGTAAAATTGCAAAATGATGAGTTTTAAAAATCAACATTATTACCATACAAAAAACGCTTAACACATTAAGATATACCAGAAAAAAATACGTGCCACTATAAACATCTGAATACAACGAAAGCTTAAGAATTTTACAACAAACCTCACTAAAAAAAAATCTAGAACCTTATTCGAGATCGCAATATTTTTTTCAATATAATTATAAATAAAATTTTACTTACAATCACCAAACGTAAGATAACGATATTTGTTATTGAATAAAGATTGGGTGACAGAAAAATCAGTATACACATCTATATAAGCTCGCTAATAATGGAGAACAGAATTTATAACAATTGTAATATAAATATTAAAAATAATGTTACATTATTAAATAAACGCAGGAAAACAAAATGATCTAATGAATATACGAATAAATATAAAATTGACAGTATACTTCACAATGCAATAATATAAGTTAAATAATAATGAATTGAAATTGGTGGACAATTTCAATACATAAAAAAATATTACATACATACATTCATACACGTTAATTACAAGTAACGGCATATTTTAATATCCATATATGTTTGGCTTTATTTTTTTTCAAAAAGCCAGTCAAAAATTCATTTCAATACCATATACAAGTAAACGTTTCCAAAAGTCGAGTTTAAATTATATCAAATTCAACTAATGATAATTATGCACAAATTGAATGCACTCGCAGTCCAATTATGGAAATATATACAATGACTGTGAAGTTTTTAGACCAATTTTTAAATAATACCTTAAGAACCGTTAAATACAACATTAATAATAATAAAAAAGATATTAGTGCTGGTTTTTTTTATTCAAGACCAAATCACCAGCTTAGTACTAAATCCTCAATTCATTATATATTAATAATATAAATTATTAATTTATTTATTTAATGTTATTCTCACATATAATTGCATTTAGTAAAATTTCATATGTAAAAATTCAAAGATATTAAATAAAAACATCGATTTAATTCTTTACGGTTCATAAAATAATACTGTATATTACAACAAATGGACAAACGACGTGAATTATAATTAATACTAAACGAATTTTCTAATTCAAATAGTGCCTGTTTTGAAAAGAAAAATCAGTTGACTGCATGAGACATATAAAGATTAACAGCATGTTCTTAGAATAAATAACAACACAGAACCACGAAGGTTTACAAATTGATGAAAATTTCATTAATTTTTACAAATCGATACAAAAACGACAATTTTCAATTTTCGCCTATCGAATTTCAGTCTTTAACAGTTCATCAGGTTAACATCGTTCAAGAATTGATCGAAAAACTCTTGAGCCACTTGGCGAAATAAAAAATATTTTCAATATTATTTATATTTCAAGGAACAATTCTTACGACGGAACAATGCATCCATCGAAAACAATTTTATATTATTACTATTATAGTAGGTCCCTGCATGAATAAATAAGTGTGAATTCAGAAATCTTACAAACGGCAAACATAATTCAGTCATCATTCGAAATTCTATAACACTGGTACATCATCATAAATAATAAGAAGAAAATAATTTCCATAAATGCTAGTAGAATGTTTTAAGCGATACAACATACTTAAAGGTCAAGAAATTGACTTGACGTGTCGAAACAAATTTAATTTAATAAAAATAAAATCAAATGTAATGTAGGCCAATTGTTAATATAACAATTGTGTAAGCCATGTTAGTTATATATATGTATACATATATATTTGTTTAAAAAACGAAACTCCGTATCCAATGAGGATACACATTTATGTAATATATAGAAGACACTCTTCCGCTTACTTACATTCACTTAACAACCAAATGCGATCTCTCTATTCTCAAGTAGATTCCTCAGTCTTAGCATTTTCATTACGCTTCTGGAGAAAAATAATAAAAACCGTAGTGTCGATGGAGCTTTAAGTGGATAAGTATAGTCTGTGATAGTCGTTGGCTCCAAAAGCTGCATTGCATTTGGGACACTTGCGTTGACGTGTCTCGTAGCGAGTTTTGAGACAATCCCAACAGAAAACATGGAAGCACTTGGACAAAACAGCGTCTTTGCGTTTTACTTTGCATGATGGACATGTCAAAGTTTCCTTATATTCCCTAATTTCTTCTAAGAGCACTTCATCCATGCTACTTCCTGCCATTTCCATCTTTTTCATACGTTCAGCCTTACGACGTAACATCGCTAATTCCTCCTGAAAAAAAAAAAAAAAATGTTATCAAACTAATTAATAAACGCTAATGAAATTACAAAATTCGAATAATCAAAATAGAATAATATTCTCAATTAAAATAATTCAATTGAGAGAAGAAATTTTAATACATTCAACATGAAATTCAATCATTTTAGAATTCATTGTTAAATTGAAGTCGAACTTACGTGTAATCGTTTAGTTTTATATGCTTCCGCTTCTAATGCACTTGTCTTCTCAGCTACCACTTGTTGAGCTTCTTTCATCTGTGCATGATATTTTTCTGGAACAAAAACAATAAAAAAAAATGCAATAAAACGTTTCATTAAACATAAAATAATCTTTTCTTTAAGTCATATATAAAAATAATTACAAATCAAATTCTATTCAAACACATCAAATAAAGTACTAAGTTATTTCTTCTTTTTCCCCAGTTATTACAAACATCATAATAATAAACATACATCTTTTATAAAAAAAAATGTGTTTTTTAAGAAGTTAAAAAAATATAACTATCATACCATAACATGTAAAATATCATAATTAATCAGACTTAAATTTAATTGATAATGAAGTACATAAATATATAGTAAATCTAAACAAAATCAATGATTGTTAAATTTTTAAATCATCATATTCTATATTTGTTTGTTTCAAATGACAATCATCTTAATATTTCCAAAATTAATATTTTCTTATGAGATAGATTAGATTTTAGTGAGGAATTTTTCAATATCGATTTTTTTATTAAATAAAAAAAATACTTATGTTTAATTGCCAATAAAAAGTCGCCAGATTTATATTATCGTTTTAACATTTCTCTAGTGTTTGTATATATATGTCTCATTGAAACAGATAAATATTTGCGTAGAAAGCAGCAAAAAACTGGTACAAATATTTTCCCACGAAAACCAAAGCATTTGAATCAAAATAAGTGGTAAACATGATATCTTGGCTGACGAAATACTTATTAATGAGCTGCTAAATTAAAAAAATATTAGCCTATTTGATAATTATTCATGTTTATTAATTTTACAGGTCAATGCAAAATACGACCTTTTAAAAATATTTTATGCAATAATTTCAGAATTTACGACAATATTTTTTACATAAAGATTAGCTTACTATCGAATTCATATATTTACTGATATATCAGTTGATATATCCACTAGAATTTTTATGAAAAAATAGGGAAAACTCAATTATTACATTATAATTTAATCTTTAAATTTATTTTTCTCTTTATTATTGTTGTCATTATTGTATATTTAATGTTATTTAGTAATTAAATACATATACATATATGTATACATACACACACACACAAGGTACATATATACATAAACATTTATGAATTCAGTTGTTTTTATTTTATCAATAAAAAAAACGTTTTTGTTGAAAAAAAATATTTCGAAAACTATTAAAATATATAAAATTATTCATATCAATAAATAGAAACAAAAATAAAAGAATTTTCAGTTCAAAAGATTGCATTAAGAAAATATAAAACGCACATATTAAGGGAAAAAAAGCATTTTAACTATATTACTATCAACTATATTTATGAAAAATATAAATAGTTTTTAAACATATATTAATAAAATAAAGAAAATTGGTATCGAAAAATATTCACGAAAAAGTGGTAAAAATCATATATCATTATAGTTAATATGACAAATGCTATCATATTAGTCAAATATTAACGTATAAATTTAAATATTTATATATTTTGTAAAACAAAATATTTAAAATAAGAATTAAAAACAAATATTACCTAAATGGAGTTTAAGATCAGCCGCGGATTGTGCTGATTCAATTGCTTTCCTTTTATGCATCTCCATTGCTTGCTGTCGTAGTACTAATTCTTTTTCAACTGCACTTAGCGTATTTTGTAAAAGTCTTTCTTTTTCTTCCAATTTTCGAGTAACTAAATTCATTGATTCAATTTGTTGATCCCTTGTAAGAACCTGTTTATTAAAAATATTTTCAAATTAAAAAAAAAAACAAATAAATAATATAAAATTTAAACTCTATTTACAATAACCTGTTCGTGTAGTAATTGTTTTTCTTCCCTTAATAATTTATGAAGAGAATTTGCTTTAATTCTTTCAGTCATTAATTTAAAGTTAGCATCGTCTTTTTCACGAAGCTGCTGTATAAGTCTTGAATTTTGCTCTTGCATATCTTCGAATGCCTGGCCGGTAACCTCCATTTCATTGAGAAGTGCTTCTTCTTCCTAATATGAAACAAGAATTGAAAACAAAGTCAGAATAAAAAATATACGTTTTTAATCTTAACTAAATTTTAATGAGAACATTTTTATACACTAGATTTCATTTTACAACAATTAATATGAAAATTTATATTTTAATTGTATTATGAAAGTGATCCTCGTACATTTATACAATAATATAACACTGATAATTGCAAAAAAGAAAAAAAACTAACATTTATAAAAACATTTTAAATATTATAAATCCTTACGTGTGACCCTGCAAAAGGTCTATTGAAAGTTGCCGATGACCAAGCTCCATCGCCAGCTGGCTTTTGTGAAGATATTTGTTTTTGTAATTCATATTTTTGTTCTTCGAGTTGTTTTATTTTTCGCATGGCGTCTTCATCTGCTAATTTTCTTTTTTCCTCTCTTTTACACTCCTGTTTTAAGAAATAAAAAACATCATTTCACAACGCGTTTAGTTAAAGATCGTCCTCACATAACACCAAACAAACAATAAATACTTGTTGACGCTTAGCTTGTTGTCGATGATCGTCGAGCTCCTGTCGTGCTTTCCTCTCTGCTGCCATCAACTGAACTTTATCGCGTTGTTCCTTGCTAACTCCCTTGTACATATCTAATAACAGCTTCATTTCTTTTTGTTCATTTACAGCTTTTCTAAATTAATAAAAACAGTTTGAATTTTAGAATAAAATAATAAAGTTAAATGAAAATGTTTGTCTTAAAATCATCGATTTCATAATAAACAAATAATTACGAAAAAAAGTAATCAGTTTACTATTATAATATTTATGATCTTCTTAATTTAAACATTAATTTATAATAATTGATTATTAAATAGCATTAACACTATTTAGCGACATTTTTTTGAGTATACCATATATTAAGCTTGGTATTTTTATTTGATTTAAATCTAAATATAATTTTACAGAGTTAAATTTGACAAGAGGATTTAAATAAATGGTCTGTATTATGCTACACGATAAACAATTATATTATCACTAGATTACTGCAAATATCGAGAATGTAAACAATGAGGTATTTTCAAACATATAAATAAAATGAAAATAAAAAATATCAAATCTATACACTTCACTAACGTACGATATATTTTCTAATGGAAAATTATTAAATACAAATGAAAAAGTTTATTAGATTGACTTTCATCACTTCATCTAGTGAATTAATCGATTATATATATAAAAAAAAATATAATTAAACTTTAGAAACCCTCAAAAAGGTAATTATTTGAAAATACTCACTTTAATTGCTGTTTGAGATCTTTGATAATTTCTGCTTCTTGAGATTTGCTCGACCGATTATGATCAATCCTATCTTTTTCTTTAGGCTTTGAATTCGTTTTTGAATGAGGTGTTGCAGATTTCACACCATCAACTGTGGCTGAATTTCCTCCTTGATTATTTACGATGCCATCTTTGGTATCGACGGGTTCCTCATTCTACAAAGCATAATTACGAAGTTGACTAAATAGAAAACATTTTATAACATAATATTTAAAAAAGTATTTATACCTCGTGTGTATCATTTTCTTCTTTTTTCACTTGTACAATTTCAGTTGGGGGTGTGCTTGATGGTGGAGTTTGTTGAATATTTTCAGTTATGGTTCCAGTAGCATTAACAATTTCTTTTTTCTCTTCTTTTACAGTAGTACACACATTATTTTGATTATTTGCGTTACAAGTCGATCCATTTATATCTTCAACTTCTTTTTTAAGCTGAATAATTAAAAAAAATGGTTTGTATTGAATAAAATTTTACTCTACCATATATGTTTAGTATCAGATTTAATTTTGAACACACTGGATACGTTCCATAAGACAATAAAATTTACATTTTTTAATGATATTAAAAAACTTACAATTTTTGTCTGTGACTAGGATTTCATCAAATTTTAATCTATCATTAAACTCGTTCTTTATAGTAATAGTTTTCATAATACATTATTCATACCTTGAGAATTTCTTGTGTTGCATCTTTGTACTTCCTTTTATATCTGTGAACTTCACCTTTTAATTGTCCATTGTGATTTTGTAATGAAGTTATCAAATGTCGCATTTCTTTATTTATTGGTCCAGTTTGTTCATTAGCTGCTAAATTTTGCTCAAATTCAATCCGCAACATTTCATATTCTTTTCTCAGTTGTCCTAATACATCTTCAAGTTGAATTAATTCAGCCCGAAGACTCTTCTGTCGCGCTAATTCTTCACTCTGATAAGCAAAAATTTTACAAAATTAAAAAAAATAAAAAGGAAATCGAATTATCTAACAAAAAATAAATATATATTCACCTCCATCATTTCAATTTGCCTTTGATGTTGGTTTTTACTATTTTGTAATTGTGTTCTAGTTTCATCTAAAGCAGTTTTCATTTGCATGGATTCATTATACAGAACAGAAAATTGGCTTTGTAAACATTTATATTCAGTCGTTTCCACAATCACAGATTCTGGTAATTGTCTTATCTAAATAAATTGAAAAACACGAAATAAAATACTTTTCACAAACACAATAAAACACAATGCATTTAAAAGGTAATTTGATTATTACATCCATCTTCAACTTTTCAACTTCTTTCAAAGTTTCACGATGTTGTTGATGAAGTCTATCCAATTCTGCTAATCGATTGTTTGCTAATTCACGTAGCTCTTCTGCTTCCTTATGCAAATCTTCTAGTTGACTTGCACCAACTTGAACACTACCACTAGAAGCAGTATTTGAAGAATTACTGCTTGAACTTCCAACTAAATGATAACTCTTTAATTTTTCTATCGCTTCAGCTAAATGATTTTCTAATTTATCATTTCTTGATCTAACCTATTATAAATTATATAAAAAGGAAAAAACTTTAAACGATTCGAAGAAGACTAAAACATGCATTGATTATTTATGTGTATTTGTTACCTTCATTAATTCATATTGTGTTTCATCAATTTGATTTTTTAATTCTGCATTTTCTGTATCACGCCCATTGACAGCATCTTGTAAACATGCTACCCTTAGAGACATAGCATGATGACGTTCATGTAAATTAGTAACTAATGCTTGTAACCTTCGATTCTCCGCTTGCAATTCAGCATTAAGAGAACGCACAGCCTCATCTAACACAGGGGGAGGTACTTCAGTACCACTACCATCTATTTATTGGGTTTAAAATGTTTTAAATATTAATAGTGGCGAGAAAAATACTAATATTTCAATACAACATGAAAATTAACTTACCATCAACTGTTTCTCCACTAAGAGCGCGTGTAATTTTTTCATTACGTTGTTGCAAACGATCAAAAGCTTGTAAAATCTTAGCGACGGCTCTTTTACTAACTTGAACTCTATGTGCTAATTGTTCCTCTAACTCTTGTTTATCCCATGTCGACAATTGCATTAAAAATGATGTTGTCGCTTCATTTTCGTCTATATAAAAATATTTTTTTTTAATAAAAGAAATATAAATAATAAATAAACTGACACAAATATAAACAATGCATACTTTTATTTTCAGATTCATCTGAAGTTTCTGCATCGAACCTTTGTAATAAAACCCTGATATCCTCATTCAATTGATTCCAATATCGATTCACAACACATAGCACAGCATCATCCTGAGTCTGACGTTTTTCTAATTGTTCTATCCTTTGACGTAATTCTGCTTCTGAACGATGACGTTGTTCAATACGCTAAAAAAATACATTATATTAAAAATACTAATTAGAATAAGTTTATTTATTATAACAATTGGTTTAAAATACTAAGAATTTAAAAATATTTGAAAGAATTAAAAATATGCAAGAAAAAAATTTCAGAACTACAATCTTGGGTAAAAAATGTTCATATTTACCAAAAAAAAATATATATTAAAAGAATTAAAATAAAATCAGTTAAAAGAAAGTGATGTAAGTTTAGAATATTTGCAATAACATAATCACAAAAACCATGACTATTTTTTATAGTTTCTGACACTTAAAACTTAATAATTGTCAAATATTACAGAAAGGTCAATATTATTAAAACAATAATGTTCATGTTATCATTATATAAAATATATAAAATAAAAAGTAAATAATTTTCAAATGAAATAATTTATGTCACACTTTTATCAAAATAATTGACTACATAATAAATAAAACTTTAATTAAAATATATAATTAATTTTGGAATAGGTAATTGAATATTTTAAAAGTATTATAAACCATATAAAAGTAAAAACCTGAAGAGTAAAATAATTAACGAATATTTTCTTCAAAATATGACAAAACCATGTATATTCTTAAGAAAAACTAAGGCAATTAAATATCTTAGAAATAAGAAAGTATTTGGAATACAATTAAGCAATTCGTATACTTAAAAAATAAAATTTCATATTTTATTTATTTTTACAAGCTTCTTAGCAATTATATAAATATAAAAATGAAGTTTTATATAATTGCATAAAGTGAACAAATTGTAAATTTTTACATTATATTATTTATGTTTTTAATATTCATAAATGATATTAAAAAAGTAACATATATATATATATATATATATATATATATATATATATATATATATATATATATATATCATATATATATAATAAACACTTTTTTAACTTCAAATATAATATTATTTAAAAAATAACCAGAGTAACAGATAATATGGGAAAATATATATATATATATTTATATATATATATATATATATATATATATATATATATATATATATATATATATATATATATATATATATATATATATATATATATAAAGTAAACGTTTCAAAGGTTAACGAAACTATTTCTTGTTTTATTGTAAAACTAGGTTGATTAATACTTGCAAAACTGTTATTTATGACATTTAATTCCAAGTTAAAAAAATATTTTTTTATATTTTATTTATAAAAATATACACATTTTATATAAATTAACGGACATTTAAAATTTTAAAAATTGCTTATACATATAAGCAATTTTTCTACATAGAAAAAATCGAATTCGCAATGTTTCTATTAATATATTATGAAATGATTCTAACAAAATAGATTGTAATAAAAAATATACAAATTAAATGCATTCAAAAAGATAGTCATCATTTAAATTATTATCAACATAATGCCTATGTCATCAAATATATATATATCAAAATATACATACATATATATATATATATATATATATATATATACATATATATATATATATATATATACATATATATATATATATATATATATATATATATACATATATATATATATATATATATATATATATATATATATATATATATATATATATATGAGTATGTGTGTGTGTGTGAAATAAATAAATTATATTTGTGCAAGTAATGCATTATTTTGATTGAATTTAATGGAAGAAAATAAATAAAAATAAAATGAATATCAAACGTTTCCTAGCAACAAAAAAAAGGTAATCGGATACAAAATCAAATAGGGCATAGAAATAAACTATTAAATGTGACGTTTGTGCACTATCAATCTACTTTGGTTTCAAACGATAACTGTGATCAAATTTAGCGTCCAAACGACAGATTCTCGTATTTACAAACACAATAAGTATAATATTACGCGTAGCATTCTGAAAGATTTCGAGAAATATTAATAAAGCATAATGGAAAACGTAAGCGAGAATAAATCGAGTTTTAAGAACGCGGTTTTATTTCGAGGGGAAGGGAGGGAAATTAAAATGAAAAAAAATGCACAATTAACGCGGGGAAACCAAAATAAACTAAAATATTTCTGATTCATCGTAAATGGACGAAGTCGATCGCGAAATTTCGAATTTTAACAATTTCCGCGAGCGCATTCGTATCGATATCGCCGTTTGGAGTTACCGTTCGTTTTGGATCGTCAATTTACGAATCGACGTAAGAAACTATTTAATTAATTCTCGCCCTCGCGATCTCGCTCGTTCGTCGTTTCCTGAAAAAAAAGAGGCATTTTCGTCATTATTATGTAAGAATGATCGGCGATCGGTGTAGCGAACGCCGGCTAGATCGCCACTCTCCGGATATCGTAGAAGTCGCGCGACGATTTCGACGGCGGGATCGACGTTCTCTTGCCGAAATCGCGTCGGCGAGCTCGACGCGAAAGAACGACGGAAGGCGCGCACCGTGCGGCTCCGCGTCGCTCGTCGAAAACGTCACGTCGACGGCGTCCCCGAAACGGAACGGCGCAAAAACGGGGGACGAAGCTCCAAAAAGGGGGGGCGGAAGAAAGGGCGGGGAAAACGCGAGCGAAAGACGAGAGAAAAGGCGAAGGCGAACGCGTCGCGTCATCTCTCGCAAACGTCAAGCGGGAACGCGGCCGGAAAACGGGCGCGAACGCCGCTTCGAGGTTAGGTTCGAGGGCGAGGTCGTCGCGGAGGGGAGGCGCGGGTCGGGGAGCGTCGCTCGAAGAAGAACGAGCCGGCGCGGGGGCCGCGGGACGAGGAGGGAGCGAGAGCGACAGAGACGGACGGAGGCGGGGAGGGAGCGCGGGGAGGGCGCATCGTTACCTGCGCGAGTTTCTTGTTCTGGAACTGCAGCACCTTGATGTCCATCTCCTCGAGCGTGGAGACGGGGCCGATGAGGTGCGGCTCGAAGTGCACCTTCTTGATGGGCGGATGCGGCGGCAGGTGGGCGGCGAGCGGCGACTCGTCCGCGGAGCGCTTCGACATCGCGACGCTCTCCGAGACGACGGCCGGCGGACGAGCGTCGCCCGAAGGCGCCGACGGGCCGACCGACGCGACCGCTCCTCCGCTCCGATATCGCTCCGGCCGCTCCGCTCCCGCTCCCGCTCCGACTCCGACTCGGACGCGGTCGCGGACCAAGCGATCTACGACTCGAACACTACCGCCAACCGACGCCTGATCGATACCGAACCATCGCCGCCAACGGAACGATTTCAAACGACGGACGCGCCGCTCCGATCGATCGACGAAAAGCGATCGAAACGAGCGCCGTCGTCTCTCATTCGTCGAAGCGATTCGGTTCTCTTTTGCGTCGACCCAACGTTCGCTCCGATTACTTTTTTTTTAATCATTTTAATGTCGAACGTAAACGTGTCGACGCATCCGCCCCGACGTAAAAAAATTAAATACTAAAAAGAAATCGACGACCGGAAACCGAACGCGCCGAAAAAAATAATTAGCGATTTTTCATCTCGGCCGCGTTTAAAAATCGCAACGGTTATCCGCACGCTCGGTCCTAACACTTTTGAAATTAAGTCGACAATTTTACAACAAATACGCAAAAAAATAACGGCACAAAAACTATAATAAATAAAATATTTCAACGAAACCGAAACTTCGACAATCTAATACGATCGACCGTCGCGATCAATTATGGTCGCGTTAAACCGTCTTACGATATTCTCGATTCGTAGAATATCTCAAACGTCAGTTTTGACGTATAGCGGCGTTGTCCGGTCGCTTTGACCGTTCTTCTTATCTGAGTTTCTTTTTATCGTGATAATCGGACTTTCGATCGAATCGCGTTCGCTCTCTTCGCCCCGAACTCGCTTATATTTATCGTTATGCAATAACCGTTCGTTCGAAACTATTTACAGGTTACATTTTAGGGGTTAACGTTTATTGCGCAATATAAAAATCGAGAAAAACTAAACTCTAAACTTTCTATCGCAATAGATAATGCGAATGTTATTTCGTTACAATTTTACGCCTCGTTTATTATTATCGAATTTATTAGTTTTTCTGAATGTACTTTAATTCGATACTAATTTTTTCGTATTTTTTTCAGATTTGAACGCCACGCTCGTAAATTTAACGGATATGTAAAAAATGAATGCGCCGTCACCTACGCTATTCGGTTCGGCTCGTATCGAACTGGACGTTTTACACGTTTTAGAATCGAGGCTGGAATTATTTGAAAAAATTTCTCTGGTGTTTTTGCTCTATGACGAAATTGCCGTCGCTCAAGAGCGTTTAGCCCTTTTAGTGTTGACCCAAAATAAGGCCCCCGCCGTTTTACACGATTGGGCTTGCTCGCGTGGATCTCGATGGAGAGAAGCTTTAGTCGAAGCTTTATTGATCATTCAAGCTCATTCGGATTTACACTTTATCGGTTTGGACGTGCCAAAACTGAAGGAACACTTTCTTCCTCATATGTTAGAAACTGCACTTTTTATACATCCCGTTAAAAAAGTTCTTTATGCGATTTGCGAAGCTCATACCAAAAGCGATACGGAAAATTTAATAAATTCCCTTTGCTGTTATTATAAAGACATCGTTGCCGATGAATGCGATTACAAATATTTAGAATTATATTTATTGAAACTTATAAGGTATAATCGAATTAACTTGGGAAAGTGGAAAAGTTCAGACAAAGACAATTTATCTCTTACTCGTGAAGTAGGAGAGCAATGCAGCGTTAACGATTTTGCGGAACGTTTAAATAAGACGAAATTTTTGAAATTATACGATTCTCTAAAGTCTGCTGAAAATTTTGTAAATAAAAATATTTCTGAAGAAGATGTTTCATCGATTTTATCGAGTTTTGATATATCATCTCCGGAAATTTTTTCACCTCCGAATTCGTCGTTAGCTCATGAAATTATTGAGAAATATCCTATATATAATCCTAAAAATATTGGATTATTTTTGATTATCAATCAAAAGAAGTTTACACCCGATGGTAAATTTCAATGTGAAGAAAGATTAGGAACAGATTATGATGTCGATAAATTAACTAAATGTTGGCAGAAATATGGTTTTTCAGTAATAGTACTAGAAAATTTAAAACATTATGAAATTCTTCCTTCAATATCGTCATGTATTAAAAACGTTTCTCATAATCATAGCATATTTGCTGTGTGTATTTTATCTCATGGCCAAAATGATGTAATTTTTGGTAGCGATAGTAAACCTTTAGAAGTTAAAAAAATTAAGACCGTTATATGTTCGCCAAATGATAAACTGATATGTAAGCCAAAACTTTTAATTATTCAAGCCTGTAGAGGTGATGAAATGATGAAACCGGTATGCGCGACGAATTTAAATCTCAAAACTGATGCTCCAAATATTGTAATATCACCTGAACAGGCAGATTTATTAGTTTTTTGGGCAACCGTAGCAAGTTTTGTGTCATATAGAGATATAACAAAAGGCTCGTGGTTTATAGAAACCCTTTGTGATTGTTTGCTGAAATATGGAGATAAACTGCATTTATCGGATTTATTTACAAGGGTAAATAATGATCTCAGTGAGAAGAAAGTTCAAATATCACAATTTGAATCCACCTGGAGAAAAATTTTTCTCTTAAAGAAAATTTGTGATTGAATTAAATATACAATTCCTATAAATAATAAATATATTACTTGTTTTCTTTTAACATATTGACATATTGTAGTTATTTAGGAATATAAAGTTGAATTTAGATTGGAAATCTAAATTGTGGGAGATTATTTTTATTTCTTATCATTAATAGCAAACCTGATTGTATAAAAAATGTGATGTTCTTGTTATATATATATATATATATATATATATATATATATATATATATATATATATATATATATATATATATATTGTATTATATATTTACTATTATACGATTTAATATATTGTTTAATAAATTGTATTTATATTTTTAAATATTTTTTTATGATATAATTTGTCGTTAATGTTTTTTTATACACGTTTAACTATATACATATCAAAA
Source organism: Leptonema lineaticorne (assembly GCA_024500535.1). Taxonomy (NCBI): domain Eukaryota; kingdom Metazoa; phylum Arthropoda; class Insecta; order Trichoptera; family Hydropsychidae; genus Leptonema; species Leptonema lineaticorne. Next base: position 12,962,524 of record JANIJI010000013.1, read on the forward strand.
TAAAATTTAATATTGTTATAGAAATATGAAGTTTTTTTTTTAATTTTTAGGATAATATATAAGATAACCTAATTGATCATTAGAACTTATAACAAATTCACCTAACTTTTTACAAATGAAATTGAATAAAAAAAATTCTCTACTTAAAAAAGTTAAAAAATAATGATAAATCTAATTCACTGCGTTTTTGTACTTGAAAATTAATGACTAAAAATATGTATTAATATAGTTTTAAAATATTTTGACAAATAATATAAATCGAAAGCAAACTATACACTATAAAATTAAAGAATTCTTCTATAAAGCATTATATTAATGACGAAATTTTTATTTATTTAATTAATATTTTAACTTAATATATCAACAATATGAATACACTTTCACAAATATTAATTCTCAAATTGACTTCACTTTTATATAAATTCATACTTCGTTAGATATAATATAAAGAAACTTTGAGTACATAAAAGCATATATGCAGAGAGAAATGCTGCCGAATTTACTTTATGATGAACATTATTGAAAAACGATCAATAAATTATGGGCAATTTACTACAAGATGAAGTAATATACTCCCCAGGAATCGCAAACGGTAATTTATTATTAATGGATACTTAACTGTAATAATTTATATATTTTGGTTTCAATTACATTATATATATATATATATATATATATATATATATATATATATATATATATAATATAAATGTTGAATTAATTTATGAACATAATACTTTAGTACAATACATACCATACCTAGTTATTCATTATATTGTTAATGATAAAATTAAATTTAAGTAATAATGTTTAAATATTTTTACTAAAAGTAGTATCTAAAACTGAAATATAAAATGTGTTACTCTATTATATAAAAAATATGTCTTCATATTTATATATAAATATATATATATATATATATATATATATATATATATATATATATGTATGTGTATATATATATATATATATATATATATATATGTATATGTATATGTATATATTTATATATACATATATATATATATATATATATATATATATATATATATATATATATATATATATATATTAAATATAAAGCAATCTTAATAGGGCTTTTCTCAATATGGGAAAAAGTCCTAGAATTTAAAAATATCTATTCACAAATTTTATACTTATGTAGCCTTCTATAAAATATTTTATGATAATTTATATATTTATTAATTGATATTACTAATCAATAAATATTACTAATCAATAAATTATTACTAAAAAATAATTTTATTTATGTTTTTCTCTATAAATTTTCCAACAAAATTGATATAGCGTAGTATTGAAAATATCGTCCACCTACATTGCAAACTAAAGAGACCTGTTCGTGTTTATTATATTATTGTATATTATATAATATATACAATAATGTATTATTCAAGCACTCAAAGTTGTTGGTACGGAATAAATTAGTATTTTGCATTTCAACTGAAAACAAATCCCCAACTTTGAAAAGAATATATATATAGGTATATGTATATATATATATATATATATATATATATATATATATATATATATATATATATATATATATATATATATATATAAACAGTGAAAAACAAAAAAATATATATTTATATTGCAAATAGGAATGGGGATTGTTAATGCAGAGCGACATACTAGACAATTACTACGAGTTCGTGTTTAAAACGGACTTTTGTTTAATATTCACGGTACGAGTGAAATTCTAATAGTTTTCTGCGTCTTTTTCTCTCATGCTTTAAAGCTTTGGAACGAAGCCAGTTGAAGATTTAAATTGAATTGTTGGGGTTTGAACAGCTTCGCTTTTTGAGGCAGTGTGTGCTTGCTTCGCTTCAAATATTAAATATTCATGTTTATATAGTGCATATATTTTAAAGTACGATTATATCCGCAAAACTATTATATATATATATATATATATATATATATATATATATAGTATGCAACATTAGGCATTATATAAAATATATTATAAATTAGAATCACTCTCAAAATCCTATATATATATATATATATATATATATATATATATATATATATATATATATATATATATATATATATATATATATATATATATATATATATAATTATTTTGGAAGAGATGAATTTGAAGAGACGGTATATTTTATTCAGAATTTATATTGCATTATACTAATTAACATTATAAATATTCTTTATTACAATAGTATATTTTTGTCGACGACTTCATCGTTAATTATAAATATTTTTAAATAAATATGAATGTTGAAAATTTAAATTGCAAAACTGAAAATAGCTTCGTTTTATAAAAATTCTTATTTCATATATCAAATTCATCGTATTTGCTTCTGAATTATGAATATGTGCTTCATTATTTATTCAGATTGATAACTTGTGTGTTCTCATCAATTTTCATATATCATTAATAATATATTGTTATCAATATATCATTTATAATTGTAAAAGAGACTCTATTATTTTTTGACAAGAGGGATAATAAATATTTTATAAATCTCATGCTATGAAAAAAAGAAATGTGAAGATCAGAAAAATTTTATTTATTTATTGTATGATATATATACAGTCTTCTCTCTTTTTACACGGTAGATACGTTCCTAAGCAAACGCGTAGAAAAAAATCGACATATGGAAAATTTGGAGATATTTTACATAACTATAAAAAATTGTATAAAATAAAAAAAAACTCCGTATATTTTCCAAAAAAAAAAACGTGCAAAAAACTAATAATAAAATCCATATTATAAAGTTCGTATGGAAGAGCATTATAATGGTAAAAAATATGATTTTTCGCTACCAAGAGCGCATCTCAACAAATACACAAATGCTCTCAAGATATTTGAAATTACGTATTTTTTCTTAAATTTTCTAAATTTCGTTTATTGATTATTAATAATAGTCCGACATGAAAAAAAATTTGAATAAGAAAAAAATATTTTATCTTTTTTTTTCGTAATCATAATTATTTCCAAACGATTTCTATTTATAAGTGTGCATAAATATCAAGGGTTCTAATAAATGTACTACAATAAATTTTATATGAGGAAAATCCAACAAGTAAAATCTTCATATTTTTCTAAAGTCAAAAAATACAAAATTTAAAAAATAATTACTTCTAACCTCCGAGGCAATATTTTTATTCCTTCATTATTAAAGGTTGCCACCTATTCTTTCAATCATGTTTTAATTTCTTTTTTCTTCATTATTTTTTAACTACGAATGCGAATTGGTGTTTATAGAATGATTTTATCCTTAGACTTCCAAGCCTCAATAGTCTAATTAAATTTTGTCAAAGTTTAAGACTAGTCTTCTAGAATTTTTATTAAGGAAAGTAAAAGTTCAAAACTGATTAGACATTGACCAAAATTATATAATGATTAGATACAATAATTATTTCAAAAGCTAGAAAAATATGTTGGAAAAAAATGCATATATAAATAATACACAAGTACAATTAACTATAAAATAAATGATTATTTATTTAAAAAAAAATATATAATACCATATATAGAAACTTTACGTTTTGAATTCTTCTCATATAATTCAATATGAACATTAGAAAACTTAAGATTAATAGGATAAAAACCGATATGTAATATAGAATAAGTTGAATTTTATTGAGCCGATATATAATGTATTTGTATCCTATGGTTTCTAACAACCTTTGCGTATGAAAAGAACTGTTTATATATATATATATATATATATATATATATATATATATATATATATATATATATATACTGTATAATATATTTATGTATGAATGTCCGCATTTGTAGTAGATATAATTTGTTTTCTCTTTTGAAACGTCTGCGGTTCGAAAACTTTCCGTTCTTATTTGAAATATAGTTCAATTTATCAACGTTCCATATTCTGTCGGTTTATTTTGCCGCAACGTTTACGGTTTTCATTATTGATAGATTAATTTTGTATTAAGTGATGGCCGTGATTAAAAATATATCATTTTCAGCGTATAAATAAAAAATGAAAGCGGCCTTAAGGAACTAGGCAAACGTTCAAAATATAAATAATTCGTTCCCTTTAATGCGCCGCATTATGATCGAGATATATAGATGATATGATGATATTAGCCGTTTTATTTTTTTTTTTTTTGCGATTTCGTATAATAAAACCACACGCACAGGATGGTTCTGAAGAGTGATACTATGATATAAAATGAAATTTATAATTAAAAATATTTTGAAAGATTGGAAATCTAGAGACCTGTGACGTCATTAAAATATTTTTTTATATTTTTTTTTTTGAAAAGTCACCTTTTAAACAACAAAGGGAATTTTCTTAAATGCTGATTAATTGTATATCAGGTTAAAATCATTCCAGTTAACAAAAACGACAAGATCTGTCTAAAATCGAGATCATCTATCGAAGAGTTTTTGGTTTATTACTTCTAAAAAAACACAATTTCCTGACCAAACAGAATTTAAGTCAAAATCGGAAATAAGATATCAGTAAATACAATCATATCTTCTAACTAGTACATCGTAATTATACAACAACAACAACGATCCTGATAGACTTCATCTGGAAACTAGAATCAAAAAAATAGGTTAGTGAGCATGTTCTGATGATCCTTCGACAACGTTTAAGAATGAATCCTTGCTACATCCACATATAATTGTATTTTTCATATCACAATTGTTAGCAAAGACATCAATCGATTGTTTTAATTGTATGTATAAATATATTAAAATAATTATATATATATATATTTATATATATATATATATATATATATATATATATATATATATATAATTAACATATTTGTTAAAAAAAAATTAAAATACAATTTAAATGTTATTATCAATAGACTCATAAATGTATTAAAATATAGGTTAATATGAAAATATATATATTAAACATCAATTTTCATCTTAAAACATCCATTAGATGCTTCTTTTTTTTTTTTGTTAAGCAAGTGGTTGAATTACTGTGAAAAAAAAACGGAATGGTTCAAAAATTTATCAATTTTTTTAATAAAATTGTTTATATCAATAATTTTCTATATTAAACACTGATTAAAATAATTAAAATTATTATAAAATATATAATATATTATAATGGTACAAATAAAATTCTATTGCAATGATAACAAATCTTTATTTTATTTTTAATATATTTACATAATTATCAAAATTTTAATATAAATTAAATTTATATATATATATATATATATATATATATATATATATATATATATATATATATATATATATATATATATATACATTAATAAATATGTTATGATGCTTTTGGCACTAGTGCCGTATGTTCTTTACACCTGTTCGTTCTAATTTGATTTAAACTATATAAATCGAGACGCCATTATCATTTTTAACGGTCTCATTGAAAACTTTTAAATTTACGATCGCTTTTTATGACGGCTTTTTACTGAAAAAATAAAATAAAAAAATAAAAAATAAATGGAAAAAACCGTGAAAAGTGACACACGCGGTACACATTAAAAACCTCAACCGCCACAATAATTATCGTTAATAACCATACACATATATATTTAATAGAACGCTTTCATTTTGTACGATGTTTACGTTTTGTATTTTATGCACAACATATGTACACGTTCGCACACGTAAATGTGCACATAAAAGTACATATTGAATATTTCAATAAAAAAAAATGAAAATAAATAAAAAAAAATACAGGGGAGAATGGGGGTAGAAAAAAAAAGAAAAGGAAAAACTACGAGTGTTTCCAACTGGAGCGAGTTTAATATTACACATGTTCTTATGGAAAAATCTCTGGAGGAATCATGCATCTTTTGAATTTTTATGTGTGAAATTTAATCTTTTCCTTTTAGCTTTCGATGGTGGAAAGAAATTTCCAATTCTCTGCAGTCTTATAAGAAATTTTGTAACATTCTTAATGCTCTTCGACTAGCTCGTATTTTTTGAATTATAAATATTGCTTATCAATAATGAAATAAATATTTTTATTTTATTGATAGCAACATTGCTACGCCATCTAGTATCAATTTTCAACAGTATATTTTTTAAAATTAAATTGGAAAAAATACTTAAAATTACTACCATATATCAATCAATATTTATGTATATACATTATGAAAACGATTAAATAATAATAATAATTCGGGTCAAATTTCAAACTTTTTAACGCGATTACATTATATAGGAAAGAGTGGGTGTTAAATATTTGTAATAAAAATTATTATATAAAATCAAGATTGCAAATCATGTATTATTAAGTTTTCATATGCATATTTGGCTAATAATATAAAAAAAACTTATATTAGTTTATTTAAATGCTAACTTTTTTATATTATTTATATATATATATATATATATATATATATATATATATATATATATATATATATATATATATATATATATATATATATATATATATATATATATATATATATATATATATATATATATATATATATATATATATATGAAACATTATCATTAGTACATATTTTTTTTATTTTTATTCGACACTGGTTTATTTTTTCAGATGCCTAACTAGCATTAAAAAAAAACGAAAAAACTCCCTCGATTCGAATTCCGAGATGCGGCTTCGTTTAGATGGGAGTGTTGCAAAATTCTAAATTTCGTTTCCGGTTCAAAATTCACACCGGCGTTTCCGGTCCTGCGAAGCCTTGCGCGGAAACTCGTCGCTTAATTCGATTGCGGGAGGGGAAAGGGAGACAAAGTTAAATTGCACAATTGTCTCAAATGAGGAAAATACGGAAAAGGAGGATGCGCAAATTGGGGGGGGGGCGGATGGGGTGCGTCGTAAAATAATTAAATGACAAAAAATCGACACAATTTCAGAGGATCAAAATAATAACCGATAATAAATTAATAGAGGTTGAAATATTTCGTAGCGAGCTTTTTCGGTTGAGCTTTTATTTTTTTTCATCCGGCCAGACCGCGACAACGCTAAGGGTGCGTTTTGAATACTAAAATGTCGTTTAAAAATGCGTTTGTTCCCTTACGAATATTTGTATGTGATTTTTTATTTCGGTCGTTTTATATAAATAAAGTCTGTTTAATGCGATATAAAGAGATTTAAGCTCGACACGTTGTTTTTTTTTTAAATTGGATTTTTAAGTTCTATAAACTTTATATTATTTTTGCAATTTTTTTCATATTTATAAGTACGTATAATAAATATATAAAATTAATTATACATCAGCTAAAGCAATACATAATTTAAACAATAAAAATACAAATTATTATTATGAAAAATACCAGAATATAAGAAATATTTCGTTATGGTTTTCATGAGTGAATACCATAAAGATTATAGTTTATTATTTAATTTAAACAGGTATTTATAATTAAAAATATAAACTTAAAAATAATCGATATATAAATATTATTTTCGTGTTTTATTTAGAACGTAGATAAAAGGAAAATACCACAAAATAGTTTGTAACAAAAGATTTATATATTTTTAGCCTTCTAACGAAATTATAATCTAAAAATTGATTATTATTTTTGATATAATATATATATTTTTTAATTTTAATACTTTCATATAATAAAAGAATTATAAAAATAAATAAATATTTATATAAAATTATTTCTTATCAATATCTTATTTAAAAAAAAAAACTTTTATATCTATTTTCAAAATAGTTCATTATTTTATATCAAAATAGTCTTAAACAGCTTCCGTTTCTACCTTTTAAATTATTGAAATTAAAAAATGTGAACATGGTTATAAGAATATATTTTAATAAATTATAAATCAAACACCTGAAGAAACTTGAAATATGAACGTTTAAGTTCGGGTTACGAAAATTGATTTTCGTAAATAAGATAAATTTTACTTGTGGAGCAGAGCGGCTAAACTTGTGGCCCGCAAAAACTTGTTTAACGTAGAATAACTCGTAATACATTTCTAAATGAAATAACTATGAACTAATTATATTCTAATTAGAAATATGCTGTTATTAATTTCTGTTAGAAATTAAAAAGATATAAATTAAGATTTATGTATAAAAGTAAAAATAAAAGATGAACAATTAAAAATAATATATATATATATATATATATATATATATATATATATATATATATATATTATACGTGTTTTTCGATATAAATTCGTGCCATAATTATAAATTATGTAATATATTTGGAAAATGTCATTTGCATTAAAACAACATTTGTCATCGTATTCAAAAGCCTCGTATCAACCCTCCATTCGCGTCTGCATATTTCGGTATCGATGCCGATATTTTCATATATAATAATTCCAAAAATTTTCTATATGTGCATATATAATATATAGGGGTGCTGAGAAAAATTTACCGTTTTAAATAAATTATCGGCCTATAAAAAAAGCGAAAACGTAATTTACTCATATACAGGTGGAAAATATTATTTTTTATGAATTAATTTATGTTATTGATTTTTTTTAGATATTTTCGAAATAATTAATAATAATTTTAAATTTCTCAATAATTTATAGTGAAAAATAATATTTTTTAAGAAATATAATATAATTATTTTGAAATTTGAAAATAACAGAAGTATTATATATATATATATATATATATATATATATATATATATATATATATATATATATATATATATATATATATTATAATTTTCATTTAATGCACGAACGCCAGTTTCTCGACATTTTACGATTTTCTTATTCAAGTCATTAACTATCACTAGAAGTTTTATATGAAGGCAATTAGAAGAGTTGAGAAGATGTATAAAATTTGTTATGGACGGAAAGCTTTGTAATGGTTTTACTTTGTAGTAAAACAAAGTAAACAGTTTTGTACCACGCGAAAGCGTTATATATACGGTCGGTAAATACACGATAGTTTTTAATTTTTGTTCAAATACATAAATGGCGAGTTCGCCCTTGTGTCTGGGAACGAGTCGTGTCAAGGAGCGCACGATTAATCGGACGCGATCGGCGAATAGCGGTCCGTCGAATTTCCAACGGTCCCGTCGTCGGTAAACAAACGATTTTTTTTATCGCGATCGGCGGAGGGGTATCGGTAGGTGGGCGCGAGTAGGCGGCGGTGGTCGTAAGGGGTCGTATTGGGCGGTAGGAGTGATCTGGGTGTGAGGGGCGCAGGCGCTTTGCGGGGCCGCAGTGCGGCCGCGATATCGAGCGGCCCGGGGGCGGCGGCGGCGGCTGACAGAGGCCGCCCGCCATGGTGCGCGCCCTGAGGCTGCTGCCGCTGCTGCTGGTGCTGCTGCAGCTGGCCGGTCCGGGCGCGCCCCAGCACCATCAAAGACAACATCGTCAACAATACCACCAGCAAATACAACAGCACCGACAACACCAGAGGCGCGCCGCCGAACAGCACCGAGATGCTGACTCTGACACCGGAGGAGTTCCCGACGTCGACTCGGAGTCGGACTCCGAAACGGATCAGGACCGCGATTCCGATCCGGAACCAGAGTACGGTATCTACGAAACGACCGAACCGTCGACCGTCGATCCGGATCGAATCGACATCTCGATCGCGACTCCGACCGCCGCCGTCGTCAATCATTACGACAACAAAACCCAACCGCTCTTTCCCAGAGATCTGTTCACTGATGAAGAACTCAAACATGGAGCCGTGCTGTTGCACATCGTCGGACTCGTTTACATGTTCGTGGCATTGGCGGTCGTCTGCGACGAGTTCTTCGTGCCAGCGCTGGACGTGATCATAGAGAAACTTCAGATCAGCGACGATGTGGCCGGTGCCACTTTTATGGCGGCAGGAGGAAGTGCGCCCGAACTCTTCACGTCAGCGATCGGAGTCTTCGTCTCATTCGACGACGTCGGCATCGGAACCATCGTCGGTTCAGCCGTCTTCAACATTTTATTCGTGATCGGCATGTGTGCTCTCTTCTCCAAAACCGTGCTGTCCCTGACGTGGTGGCCCCTGTTCCGAGACTGCAGTTTCTACTCGGTGAGCCTGCTGGCTCTCATCTACTTCTTCCGGGACAACCATATTTACTGGCAGGAGGCGCTCGTGCTCTTCAGCTTCTATGTGCTGTACGTCAGCTTTATGAGGTGGAACGGTCAATTAGAAAGACTTGTAAAAAAAGTGCTGTACAAAAACAGAGTTACGAGGGTGCGAAGCACAGATCAGCTCATGCCCACGGTAAGATCTTCAATTTTCATTATATTCTTATCTCTTGCTTGAATACTATATTTTTTTTAAGTACCAATCGCTGTTTCATTGAGAACCACGTGGTTTTCAATCTATCTAATTTAAATTTTGTATATCAATTTTTAATAGTAATTATTTTATATTATTAAATATATTTTATAACATTTTCAATATATCTTATATAAAATTTTTCAGTTTTATTTTATTACAATATATTTATTTTTTGACATCTAAGAATATCTACAATATAGTTTTGACAGGTTTGTCCAAATATAGATATTTATTATATAACTTAAAAAAAATGTTTATTTTATATAACGTTAATAGTGAAAAATCCAATATTAACATATAAACATCACTTTTACTATTTTCATTAAAAACTAAAAATATTCATCGACATCGAATTTATTGACTTTTATAAATAATTTAACATATTGATTATAAATGAAATTTAATCATACTTAAAATAATTTTCTTGCAAGTAATTCGCACAATTTATGAACAATAAATTCAACATTTATTCATATTAAATCTTTTTTTTTATATATTTATTTATTATTAATAAAAAACATCCCATCAACTTTTAGATAATTGGGTTCAAAACCTGAGTAAAATCGTAAATATGATGCATTTTCATTACGTAAGACAATTTCGTAGATTAAACATTTAGGTTATAATATTGTATTATTAAAACTTGATAAAAATTCAAATTAAAAGTAATTGATCGAAATTTAATGATATATTTTTTAATATTTTGGATAAAATCGTTAATATTTTTAACTTATCTATTTATTTATAAACGTTTCTTATCAAACCGAAATCTACTTTTCTTGGAAATTTTCTACAAAACTCAGATTAAATATTAGTAAACGTTAATAATATAAATCATTTATTATATTATCAATATATTTTTTTAATATATTATAGTTATATATTTTATAAATTATATATTTAGATTTCAATAACAAATACAATAATATTTTTTTAATATACATTTCATTGTTATTGTATTAAATATTTCACAAAATCAATTTTATTATAATCTTTATAATAATTTTTAAACATAAATGTAATAATTTTCACTATAGAAAAATATTATATAATTATTAATATTTTATTACGTAAACCACTTCATATAAATGAATTCAAATTTGATGCGCAATAATTCATAATTCTAGTACTTAAGTGAATCTATGTACGAATTCGATCATAAATTACTATTTAGTAATAATAAAATAGCAAATAATTTCGAAATGAAAAGTTATTGTTATGTAAAAAGATAATTAACATAATCATCATGAAAATTTGAGTTATTTTTTTGTGCCAAATATATGTACATAAAAACATAAGTATTTTAAGAAAATGTCGAATATAAAATTTTTGGGATTCAAAAATTATAATATTAATATTAAAAATTTGTTCATTTAATAGTAATAATAAAAAAAATTATCTAATGCCAATCTGTTATACGAATATAAATAACTTAAACCAATATAATATATGATATGTAAAGACGACTATTCACATTTGTAATTGCATTTGGTTTATTTTACTATTTTATTTTATTCTTTTAATTATTATAATATTTTTTTATTTATCATTAACAAATAAAATATGAACAAAAGCAATAATAAATTAAACAAAATTGTTTTGGATTTACGTAAATATTTTTTTAAAAATATGTTATCTATTCACTGATAAGGAAATAATTTAATTCTTGTACAATTTCAACTCATATCTATTTTTTTATCATTTAAAAATATATTAAATTATGACCATACATACATTTTTTAATATAAAATCAAATTTAAAATCTATATAAATTATTTAATATATTTTTATTAATGTACAAATATTTCAAGATTAAACTTTAATTTAATAATTTTAATATTGTGAAAAATAAACATGAAATTTTCATCAACCAATGATTCGGATTAATCTTTTTCATTATTATAGACGAATCGCCGTGCAAAATCGACGAATTTGAACGAAACGTCGCGATTCACTTTGTGAAGATTCGAACATGGAATCGAACCGAGCAACAAATTCGTTTACACCCAGTCGATTTGACTCTGTGAAAATTTAACGAGTGCCATTTTCGAAGCGATTACGATCTCGTCTAATATTTAAAAAGCTCCGGCCCCGGCGTGTCAACGGAAATTTTCATTTCGGCGCGTCACGTGACCTCCGGTTTTTCACGACGGCTTTTCCGCGCCGTCGGGAAAAATTCGCCGCGGGCCACCGCGCTTTTTCGCCATCATTTTTTTTACATTTATATATATATATATATATATATATATGTATATACGAAATATGTACATGGTTCTCAAATATTATGTAAAATTGAAGAAGGGTCGTTTTGTAAGGCGGTTACATTTTTTTCCACGAATCGTTTCCATTTTTCATGTGAAAATCGTAAGACGAGAACGAGCACGCGAAAAAGCCAGCGCATTAAAGTTTCCCTTTGTATAATTTTATTATAAGCGATATTATCTTTCACTTTTTCTTTTTATCCGAACATATCTATATATATATATATATATATATATATATATATTTATATAAAAGCGTAACATATATACAGGATGATCGCGAACCGTCAATTATCACATTCAAATAGTAAACATTCCGTTTATAAAGTTCAATTGTCTGAAAAAAATATCAAAGAAATCAGTCATTAATATCAGTTATAATTTCATCATTTTTTTATACCTTTTCTCGAATAAGACTAACGACCATCTATATAAAAACGTTTCCATTCTGAAATAGACATTTTAATTCATCCGAATGCTCGATATTCATCTGTAATTTTAATTTTCTCAACATTTAAATATTTTCCTTCTCACAAAATTCACTTTTTTAAACGGTTATCTAAATATATATATATTTAAATGAAATTACGACCATTGTCAACAGTTTAAATTTTTTTCAATAACTAATTTTAAAGTAAAACTTTATAATATATGAAAAAAATTATATATATATATATATATATATATATAATAGATAGACAGAAAAGATAAAAGGTTTCGTTTCGCGATCGCGACCTTTTGCCTATATACACGCTTTTGCTTTCAAGCACGATATCCTCCCATAATATTTATATTTATACACATACAGACGTTACTCACAAACGTGTGTATATATATATATATATATATATATGTGTGTGTGTGTGTATATATGATTAACGAAGTATGGATTAAATACAAAGACCACCTTCGACCGTAACCCAATTTCATGCTTAGTTTTCATTCCAAAAGAAACGAAGAAGAAAAAATAAATTGGGAGGAAAAATCTAAATATACATGTGTATTCGTTTTTATGCAAATTACGTTTCAAAGTGTTGATATATATATATATATATATATATATATATATATATATATATATATATATATATATATATATATATATTAGAAAAAAAATAACAGAAACGTGATATCGAAACGAAACCTTCACATCGACCGTAACGATTTAATAAAATTATATAATTTGTGTTAAATCGTTTTCTATTCGAAATACGCTTTTTGTATTGAGTCTAATTAAATATTGCCGTGTCTTGTTTTTTTATGTGTGCGTTCGTATATAGGGTTGATCGATAAGTGCGGTTTCCGTTTATCTTTTCACTTTTTTTTTTAATTGTAATTCGTGTACAATGTGGAATTTTTAGATTGGTATAATATCTTGATAAAATATTTTTTGTTATACATTTGTATTTCAAAAGAAAAAAGAAATAATATTTTAAATATCTGTGAAATATTTATAACTTATTTTTTAATTAAAATTAATTGGAAATCTATGATACAATAGAGATAAACATGAATAGCTTTTTTTTTAATATTTATAGTTTGTTGAAGATCATTAAAATAAGTGTAATTGTATATTAATTGCAATAATCTATGATATTTCTCTGATATATAATGAAAAATATCGAAAATTTATTATATTAGAATAAATATTTTTGATTTTAATTTAACTTTCAAATATTCACGAATTAAAAAAACTTATTAGAATTGTTTTTAATATGTAATAATTATTTTTTGATACAAATCAGAATTCAATAACAATAAAATTAAATTTACAACCTGAGTTAAATAAATATTTTATATTTATCTAGTTGGTCTATCATATATATTTAATGTTTTATTATTTTTTAATAGAAATTTATTTTTTTTCTCCAAGAGCAAACACGACATTCAATTTTTTTTTGAGATCTTCGTTTGGGATCTTTTTTTCTATTATCAAGTTGCGTCTGACAGTTTTTATAATTCGAAGTAAATCCACTCTATCTTTATGTCTATTCCGTTCCTTTTGGCGTTTTTTGACCCATTTTGCCAAATAGTCGATATTACACAATCTTCTAAAACTTTTGTTTTTCTCCAAAATACATATATCTTTGTATATATCATATTTTCTCTCAATTCAACAATATATTTATATAAAAACATCTTTTAATTGATTTTCAATGTAGTAATTGTGACATTTTTTAAAATTTTCGCGAGTTTTTTTTTCATAAAATATAGCAGATGAGCGTCGAAAAAATCGCCGATTCGACACACATTTTAAACGAGTCTACGACGGTATAAAATGATGCCATAAAGAAAATTTAAAGGTGCTACGGCGTAGATTTTTCGAAGCGCGTTATAAATTTCGGGCAATTTGTAAAGTCTTCACCTTAGAAAGTATCGATTAGAAACTGTTCCAACATTAAAAACGAACAACGGGTAGACAATGGAAGCAAAGGTCACACAATAACACCTATTATAAAATTGGTAAAATAAAAGGTGAACATAAAAGTATTGTTATTATTATATTATATTATATTATGTATATATAAAACAATTTAAGTACGCGAAAAGCTTTGTGAAAGAAAAGAATCGAACTTGATGATCCGTAAAAGGTTTTTTTTATATTAACTTTTTTTCTTTTTGAAAATTTATAATGTTTAATAAACTCGATATTTTGACATTCATGTCCATTTTTATAATGAAAAATTACATTTCTTGCGAAATGAATTAGTTTAAAATAAGATTATCATTTCTTGCGAATATGAATTAGTTTTTATTATATATATAAAAAATACAAATTTTTAGGTTAGTTCAAATGAAGTGTTCGGCGCCATTTTGGAAAAAAATTGACAGTTGTTTAAAATGCGACCATATATTTCACATAATTATCATTATTTATATTCCTTTAATTGAAATTATGTACTTTATTTTAATATAATAAAGAAATGCAGAAATTTATTTATAATTCATATTTAAGCGTATACAAAAATTTTATTTAAATATGCAACTTATTTTAAAATCGAATATAATCTCTAGTATTTATATATATATATATATATATATATATATATATATATATATATATATATATATATATATATATATATATATATAACGAAGATTATAAAGTTTATATCTAGAATTAGTGACTTTATTCTGTAAAAATATTAAAGCTCATAGACTTGATACAAAGTTAGTCCAAGTTTAGAACTTTAAAACTTTATATAAACTTCTTATATAATATTTTATCTACTATACGATGAACACAATAACATTTTTTTTCAATAAACAGACTACTTCTATGTTATAATCAAATAATTTTAATATATTTATTACATAATTTCACAAGCATTAGTTTTAGTTGTATTTTTTCTTCATTAGAATAATATAGAAACGAATTTTTAATTTATATACCAGAAAATTTATATTTCCGTATATATTACACTATATATAATGATAAATATTATTTTATTTCTATATATTCTACAAATCACCCTTTAACATTTTTAACACAATGAATATTAATTTTTCGATTAAATAAATAATATTATTTTAGTCTGTTATTTTTATGCTCCTATGATTTTTTAAATTGAATCTCTAAAATAGCTGAAATGATATTATTAGTTTTTTTCTCGCAATAAATTTATACAAAATAATATTGAAATATGAAATATTAAATTGTAAAATATTAAAAAAATATATACATTATATGATTGAAAATACTTATATATTCACGTTTGTTAATAATAATTAAAAGAAAAATATTATTCAGTTCTTAAAAAAACTTTTCCAAATTTTAATTTTAAAAGCAACAATTTATAATACTATTTTAAAGTCTAATTTTTAGCTCCTTGAAATAAAAAAATATAATTATATTTCTATTGTATTTCTTTAATATGTTTAAAAGAATCGTTTCGTGAAATTTAAATTAAAATAGACAAGCAATATCACTCAAATTAGGATTTGTAAAAATTTATTACGATAATCTTTTTTAACATAATATTTATGTGAAAATATTTTTATTAATTCAAATTTTAAGATTTATATTGAAATTAAATCATTGTATTGAAATCTGAAAATAAATGATATTTTTTTAAACCAAACTTATATTTGAATTAGAAAAATAGTAGTATTTTAAAAGGATTTTAAATTAGAATTTTTCATGTAAAAAAAATTTAAAATGTCCTTTTCTATCGAATAGAAATAAATAAATAAATATATATATATATATATATATATATATATAAATATAAATATATAAATATATATATGTGTGTGTGTGTGTGTGTGTGTGTGTGTGTGTGTGTGTGTAACAATTTATCTTTATTTTATATATAAATGTTTTTAACAGATGGATAAATTTTATCATGAACTTTCTTATAGTTCGAAAAGATGGATGTTACTTTTGTTATTTTCAAAAGTTTATATCTGCTTGCTTTTAGTTTTAAGACCAAAATTATTTATATTTATAAATAAATCGACAACATATCATTTTTTTATAAAATTAATGAAGGAAAAGAAAATACGTAATATATATATATATATATATATATATATATATATATATATATATATATATATATATATATATAAATATATATATATATATATATATATATATATAATTTATTTGATTTAATTTTTAGAATCTTTTTTTTATACATTTTAATATTTTGTTTTGTTTTTGTTAAAATAAAATTTATTTTGAATTTAATATATTGTTTTTTTTTTGTCTACAGCACGGCAATGCGGCGACGTCGAGTGAAACATCAGTGGGTACAGGGGCGGGCACAGGCCCCCGACCAGGAGAGCTGCCTCCGGGGGCGCCGCCCCCAGGGGGGCACAAATTTCGACACGGCCTTTTGCAACTCATGATCCACACCATTGATCCAATGCACGATGGTAAATTATGTTTAATTTATTAATTTTACCGGTAAAATCACTAAAATTTTTCGTGTACATTTTGTTTTATTATCAGTTAAAACAAATGCAAAAAAATAATAATAAGTGAAAAAATAAATGTCCAATTATATCAACATTTTTTTTTCAAACTTTTTTTACTGTTATAAAACAATAGTAAAATTAGGCTTCTGTAACTTACTTAAAAAGTTTGTACGAACTATATATTTCAAGGAACACAGATTTTTCGTTTATAAAAACATTATTTTATTTTTTTAAAAATTCCAGAAAAATATTATTTTTTTCCATTACATATATGTTTTTAATTGTACATATTAAATATTGTTTTAAAACAATGCTACATATATTTTTTAAATTTTAACATGTTATGAATTCATTTTAAATATTCTTTTTTTTTTAATTATGATTTAAAAAAAAATGTCTCACCTAAAACGAAATATGAAATTAATCTTTTTAAACCTCTCAATTAAAAATTCTCAACATAAACATAAACACTGAAATATTTGTTTGTTCTTTTTTTCACGCGTAGCCATGTTTGCTCATACAAAATGGTGGCAATTGTTAGCTCAAACCGTTTAATATGATTTAAACACTACATTTTTTCAACATATTTACAGATTAATATTTACAGAGTAAAATACACATTTTATATTGAAAAAATGACATCCACACTGACATCATGAATATTTTCTTTATAATTTAAAAAAAATCAATATTTAATCGATATATAGTTATTATGTTTTTAACAAAAATGGAAATCTTTTAAAAAAAATGTTATTTCTCTTTTATCATTGTGAATTTTACTAAATTTACTTACCTATATTCCGTCTTATCTAAATTTGAAATATATTAAAAATTCAACAATATGTTAAAAAGCTTTCATAAAGACGTAATGCAAAAAAATTGAACGCAGAACAGACAACTCAATTATATAAAAAGATCATTTCTTGAACCAGTTTACTAACTTCTACATAAATGACCTTTGTAAAATTTAACTACTTTAGAAATGGCAAGCGTACTACAGTTTGATCATAATTGTTCTGAATAAAAATGATATCAAGTAATTATTTAATAACTTTATTCTAATTATCGATGAAATTCAGTCGAAATTCTTGACCCACATATATAATTTCGAGAAGAATGCTAATGCACTAAAATCTTTCTCATTTTACAATATAGCAAAGTGAAACGCTCATTAAATTCACAATGATTTTTTTTTAAAACGTACTAACCGTCGTGAAATTCATTAAAGTTTGAACGATCCAAACTAAAAACGGGCAGAGCGTGTCTAACGCCAGCACTAAGAATGAAACACTTTAAAAGCTTTTCACACAATCGCGTAATTATGCATCACGTAGATACGTCCGTATGAAACTCGTGTACGTTGAGCAAAAGTAGCACTTTGTGTGCACGAAGAGTTGGATTCGGGCCACTCCAAGATTCACTTCATAAGTCTGAAAAGTGAGCGACTGGCGAGCTTCCAACTCTTGAGCTTCAAACCCTCATCCCTCTTCACGTGGGAGGATAAGTGAGTTGTCCCTATCGACTTTTCTTCTTTGTGCCATCTCTGAAGTTATGCTTCGAAGGAGAAAACCAAGGTCGACCTGTAGTTGATGTTTATGCTATATATGGTATATATATATATATATATATATATATATATATATATATATATATATATATAAATGCGTTTCAAAAATTTATATTTATCAAATCCATGTGCCATACATTAAAAAGTAATTTGAGAATGATATTATTATTATCAGACTAAACGTTTACTCATAAATATATTTATGTATATTCAAATAAAAACGTATAAAATGATTGATTTTTAGAATAAGGATTACCAACTCAAAACAAAAATTTATCACAATATCTTCATATTTTAAAAATGTATCTTTTTATTTATTTTTATGTTAGGCAAAGTGGATGAAAAAGCGACGCAATTGCACGCTATTGCGTCACTAAAGGTGCTTTTGGATGCTACAAAACCAGGAGGCACTGGTGCTGGAGCATCTGGAGCTGGTGCAGCTGCCAGTACGGCCAGTACGACTGCGAGTGCGGCCAGTGCAACCAGTGCTCCTATAGCCGATCTACCCAACGGGCAACCTCCTGATCCGCCGGATCTGGTTATTATCTTTATATATTAATATTAATTTAAGTTACATATATTAAGATTAGATTTATTTGTTTATTTTTTATCTTGCGAATTTAGAGTTTAAATAACGTAGATCTGATGTTACAGGACGAGGAACCACCACCGGCGCCATTGGATATGTCATGGCCAAGCGGCTGGCGCAAACAGATTACATACTTATTGTTGGCACCCATTATATTTCCACTTTGGCTTACTTTGCCAGACACTAGGACGCCAAAAGGTTAGTGCTCGGAGGAGAATTATGATTTATTATATCCGCATGCAGATTTTATAAAGCGGCATGCTTTTCTCATGGGCAAATCTGAGATTTCGATTATCTTCAATTTACATATATATATATATATATATATATATATATATATATATATATATATATTGTTATATAATATAATGATATAATTAAATAACACGTTTAGTTGTGTGGCGAAATGGGTTGTCGACAAATTAGCTTGTTGGCATATTGATTTATTCATAATTGAATTTAATTAAGTGGATAGACGCTCGAGCTTTATAATATCACAAAACTGTTGAAACTATATATATACAATATAAATATGTATACCATATAGCGTCCTGTCATAAAAAATGTTATATAAATTAATTAATAGCCATTGAACAAATTATTGACCATTTCGTTGACAAAACTAAATATACCGTTGTTATATTAGAAATTTTAGTGGTAATAAAATATTATAAATTAAATCCTATAGCAAAATATGTCATTGAATTATGATTATCAATATTAATCTTTTAGAAAAAAATATTAATAAATCTCAAAAATAGTAATAAATTTTTATTACTATTTTTGAGATTATTCACGTTTGTTATAAAATTTAAATTTATTTTTTTGGTAAATATTATATTTTAGTTAGTGCAGCTCAAACTGACTTTTACTAATTAAGGATTAAAATAGATTATTTTGGTTTTTACATCTGACTACTAAATTTATTCACTTTTATAATTAATTTAAAACACATCAATCAATCGGTTAAAGTGCAAAATAAGTTTTTTTTAAACAGACCTATAGATTGACTAGTTTAATCTAGGAAGCTATGCTTTTTGACCATGATGTTGAAAATGTTTTATACTTTTAAATTTACCGCTTAGGATAGTCTTATATAATAAATTATAAAATATTTTTTAATGTTGCTCACAGGTAAACGATGGTTTCCGTTGACGTTCCTGGGCTCAATATTATGGATTGCAATATATTCGTACCTGATGGTATGGTGGGCCAACGTCGTTGGCGATACGGCTGGTATTCCCGCGGAGGTGATGGGTTTAACATTTTTAGCAGCTGGTACCTCCATCCCTGACCTTATCACCTCGGTTATTGTCGCCAGGAAGGGTTTTGGCGACATGGCCGTCTCCAGTTCCGTTGGCAGCAACATATTCGACGTCACAGTAGGGTGAGTACAATCTAAAATCTATAAAAAAACCAAATCATTCTTCATATTTATATCTAATCTGACATATTCGGATAATTTAAAATCATTATTGTCATAAACAAAACTAAATTTTGCTAAAATAACTGAATTTAACAGATTCATTTGTCAATTTATAATCTTTAATATATCATTTATTTTAAGATCAAAATAATTACAGCCGAATAGCGATTTAAAAAATATAGAAGTTCTTAAACTATTTCACGTTTACTCTTATAAGCGTTCGAATTTAATAGTCAGGATCGATTTTAACAGTTTGTAGAACATCTATGAAGTTTTAAAGGTCAAACGAAGGTCTTCGAACATTTTGGGTGTTCGCAAAGGTCAATGAACAACAATTCAAAATATAAGAAAATAAATACGCTCACAACCTTTTAGGGACACGTTAGGGACCTTTTAGGCATATCTCATAATAATATGCAAAGACTCGATTTTAATATATTAAACTGTTTGTGCGGAAAATTTCATAATTCAATTCGTACATTTTATACAATCTGATCAATTATTAAAAACGATTCTAATAGAATTCAATTTTATATATATATATATATATATATATATATATATATATATATATATATATTTCAATTAGTTTTGTACATATATTATATCGCATAAAAAGCGTTTCGGACGTAAATTATCATTAATATGTAACGATTTCCATTGTCGTCCCTCGATTATTCGAATCCATTTGTACGACGAATCCTATTATCTCAAATTGCAATATTTATGTCCTCACTTCATAAGAAAAATTATCTGAAATTATTTTCCATTTTCTCCCCGAGTAGTCTTAATGAATTCCTAATTGCTGGATTTGGACATTTTTAGTAACGATTCCAGATGTAATTTTAGCTCGTACTATTCAAATAATCATTTTCAAGTTATATTCACAATTATCGTTTGAAATCCCACTTTTCGTTCTCTTTTTTATAATATATCCAACTTTAAATTTTAAAATATAAAATTCTCCATTTTATATAATTTTAATTTGGACAGTTTTTTAATATCTATCAATTTATAGCTATTTTTTTAACTTTGATTATTATGTACTAAATTACTTTATTTTCCATCTTTTAACAATATAAATAGTAATACAAATTTCAATAAACATTGATAAATTTATTTTTTTACTATAATTACACTGAAATATATATAATTTAAACTTATGTAAATTACTAATTTAAAATAGAATTATATTCAATATTCCTTATTTAAATGTTAAATTAGGCTAACTAGAGCTAATAGAAACTATATAAAAATATTTTTTTTTCATCTCTGATTCGCGTAAAAAGAAAATCTATATATATATATATATATATATATATATATATATATATATATATATATATATATATATTATAACGTTTGATTAGCATATAAAATAAATTACGAAAATAAAAAAAAAGATCAAAAGTCATACACGCGGACATTACATCACGGTTTCCATGTCGAATAGTCTAAGTAGAAATCGCGCGAGCGTGTGAATCGTTGTATTTGATTGTCGCTCGCACGTGTCTAAGGGCACAAATGACTGAGCAGCGTCGTAACGAGCTCTTTCTAAATTTATATAATGGTATGCGACACGTTTTCGCAACCGCGAATCGATTTTCACCATAAGCACATTAAAAAAAAGATACGTTTATGAAACGCGATTATAGCATTTTATATTCAGAGCGTACGTTTCGATATAATATCGGAAAATGTGAGTGGTTCAGAAGGAAGAGTGTGAAAAAAAAACGACTACCAATTTTATTTGAACGACATTCCTTTAGGGACTAAATAACACACACACACACACACACACATATATATATATATATATATATATATATATATATTATATATAATTTTAAAAATCATATATTTTTTTAAATTAACCATTTCCTGACTATTAATGCCATATGGAATCATGTTTTTTTGTGGACAGTTAAAGCCAATAATGCAGTTAGATCAAAATTATATTTGAAAATATTAGTCCCGTTGTTTTAAAGTAATTTTTATAATTTGAATCATTTTAGTTTATATTTAGTTTATGTCGCTTCAAATTTGTTGCGTCGGAGTTTTGAGTGTCATATTAATTGTCTTAATTGTCTTAATTGAAATAAGTATATTTCAATTAAGATTACTACGAATATTTATATATAAATCAAAGACCTGCTTTTGTAGATTAAATTTTGTTAGTAAAAATGTAACACCGTATTTGAAAATATAATTCACTCATACTAATATTTTCTGTTGGTATAATACATACTGATGACAGGCTGATGATTTCATATGGCATCACTTCTATATTTTTTTAAGTATAGAGTATATATATATATATATATATATATATATATATATATATATATATATATATATATATATATGAAAGTTCATTTTGGAAATTTGTATGTACCTAAAAAGACACTTTTATTTTTATTCATCCATAATTTTTAATTCAGCCAGGAAATGGTTAATATATTTCATTTCCATTATAAATCATAGAACACGTATAATATAATAAAACTATTTATACATATTTTCATTATAAATAAAAAGTCCATTTCTGAATACGCTGTATATAAAGTATATCTCATTTTGTTTTCATACGAAAATTCAAGGTGATATCTTAACATTTTATTGTATTTATTGTTACGTTGCAATTTTGCTCGCGAAAGCTCGAAATAAAATCGGTTGTTGAAAAGTTATTTGGAAGTGAAAATACATGTTTACTTTTATGACGGGCCGCATTTACATTTAGACGTTTTCGTTTTTTATGAACGCTGTCGATTTTGTTTTTTTTCTTGCTTTTTTTTAGGCAACGATAAAATTTACATTTTAATCCAAAAATCGCTTCATACGATTTGACATCGTACGAAACTATAAAAACATCACGAAGGTCTATACTTTATATGATTTCGATTCAGTTTATTTTTTAACAAGCAACTGTTTAATGTTATTTGACATAATTTTTTTGCCAATATAGTTCATTATTTTAAATATTTAAACCTTAAAATATATATTTCTAAAAATATATCGACATAATTTTTATAATATTAAAAATAAACACATTGATTTATTTAACTTCTAAAAATATTCTGAAGTATTTCACGTATATATTTATAATATATATATATATAAATAATATTTAACGAAACTCATTCTTCTTACATAGAAATAAACATCAATTTTTACATAAGTTATTGATGCAAGTTGTCCATTACATGGACAATATTATCTAAATATATGTTTTACATAAATTTGAATATTTAGACATATTTTAATATAGTTAAAGCTAAAATACAAGTATACTTATTTTAATATTTGATAATTTTCAAAATTTTAATTAAATTATATGATAGTGTTATCGAAAAAATTCAGGTCTAAATATAAATATTATCTAATAACATTGTGAATAAATTATTATCATATATAAAAAAACACATAATTTAAATTCCAAAATTTTATATAGGCGGTATATAAAACATGGAATATTATAGACGCAGCACCCCATACACGTTTGATATTATATTATAGAACGCACGACAGATATGAGCATAGCACGACATTTTTTCGCAGGCACGTTTAGCCTCACTAATCGCCCGGCGAGAATACGTTCGTAAAAAAAACGGGTGTAGGGTGGAAAAAAGGGCCGCAGTAAAGTCTGCAACCGATAAATATACAGTGTGGATACGAAAAATTGGTATCGGTATAAAAACGTACCGTTTTTTTTGTTTGTTCGTCGTAAGTCGTTACGAAAATGCGATCGGACTCTGAACGCGAAATTGAGGTCGATCGTCGTCTTTCCATACGATACTTCGGTTTTTCAAAATGAGATTTTACCTAAATAAAAATATATGCTACCTATAATATATACGCATGTATGTATGTATGTGCGTGTACTTTTGGATTACTTGCATGTTTCTACAATGTAAGAGACATTTCGATTTTGTTGTTCGTCCAATATGCTGTTTACATACAATACGGTTTCGTATTGTGCGATTTTTGACGGGGTGAGGTCCTCGAGTGAGGGTCGAAAAAGGTTCAAGTAGGTCACCCTTCTGGGCGACTACTCGTACCCTCTAGTATCGGGTCAATGGGACATTCGTTTGAGAAAGTTTCGCGATGTGAACAATCATCGTACCACACCGTGTAGTACCTCAGGTCAGAAACCGTGTGCCTTGGAACATTTTTTTCTCTCTTTCCTACTAATACTATATATATATATATATATATATATATATATATATATATATATATATATATATATATATATATATATATATATATATATATATGTACAATATTTTTTTCGGTTCAGCTTTGCTATCGATTCTCTGTTTGCCCTCTATGATCGGTTTTGTAATTTTATTTTCATGCTTTTACACAGAGCTAAATTTGGTCTATTGGATGTTTTTTTGATCATATACCACGGTCAGTGGCGTGTTTGGTTAAAATTAACCATGGCATTGTTCTAACTTTTACCTATCGATGATTCTATATATTTATTTACCTCTGTTGCCGAAGAAATCAATTTACATATATTACTATTCAAAAGAAACTTTTTATAACGTAGATTTAATATATATTATTTTTATTCGAATAAAAACTATAAGATATTACGGTTGATGGAATGAACCTTGAAAATGTTGAATAAAATTAAAAGAAAAATAGTATACTTTGGTTTTAGTGCTTGATCCTAAGTACATAATATAAAAGTTTATTGTCCTAAGAAAATGAGTTGCTCATAAAGTAATAAAATCCTAACTTGAATATCTGTACTTTTCTTCTATATATATATATATATATATATATATATATATATATATATATATATATATATATGTTCGAATTATATTGATGATCATCAATAATATTAATCAACATAATACATAAACGAACAACAAATAAAGAATATCGAAGCGAATAAAAATAGAAACCTTTTTCAAAACTAGGACATCGGCGATAGCCCAGTTAGCAGAGTACACTTGTTTGGTGTGGGGCAGGTCCCGGATATGAATTCTCAGGATATTACTAGCTTATTTATGAAAAAAATATTTCATTTAAATTTTATTAAATATATTAAATAAATTTGATATATTTTAAAATATGAATTGAATAAAAAATATATTCAATTAGAGAGTTAATGGATATGTTAATTATTCATTATCCATAATCAATCGTTATAATAATGACGCGAGGATTTTCGCAAAATGCGCCCGAATATGTTTCAACCCCGGTATTTATATATATATATATATATATATATATATATATATATATATATATATATATATATACTCGGGAAACCGAATATTTTTAGAAAAGCGAACGTCGCCCGTATGCCGAAACCTGCAAGCTTTCGGTCGAAAGCTCCCACGTACCACTATAATATAAACGCCCGACATTGTTTAACGCGAAAGCTCATTTGCTCGCTCGGTATGCGCAAATCGACGACAATAAATAAGCCCAAACACGTCGCAACAATTTATCGGTTAAAATTAATTTTATCTTTGTCGGGGGTCGATGGAAACTTTGCTTTCCCCCGCCACCTCCCACCATTCACATTGAACCTTTTGCGAGCTTTCTATGCGTTATTCGAACGGGAAAGGGTCGAAAGCTTGCACGGTTCGATTTCGACTCGAACGGCGAACTCGATGCGAAAGTTCGCTGAATCGAAACCGCATTTTAACGGGTGTTGCGATCGTTTATCACGAAAATGTATACATTGCCTGAAAATGAAATGTATGATGTATGATTAAAAATTATATATATATATATATATATATATATATATATATATATATATATATATATATATTATACGACCTTGCAATCGATTTATCGATCATAAAACTTTGTCTGAATTTCGTACAAATCATGCTATCACAATTTGAAAACATTTGCCCGGTTGATATTATGAGAACGTCAAAACCATAGATCAAATCAAAATTATTATTATTATTTTCAATGTATTTTTTTATTATTTAACCAAAATTATTTATAATTTTATTTATTTAGACGCATATTTAGTTTTGTCACTTCAAAAATGATTATCACAATACATTGCATAATGTTTAAATACTGTTAAATATATAATAAAAATCATAAAATATTAATTTATATATATATATATATATGTATATATATATATATATATATGTATATATATATATATATATATATATATATATATATGTATATATATATATATATATATATATATATATATGTATATATACATATATATATATATATATATATATATATATATATATATATATATATATATATATATATTCAATTATATACACATATTCAATTCAAAATTTATTTTAACCTTTCAAACAAATTCTATAACATTATCGCTTTAACCGATCAGCTCTTAAAACAAGATTAGAACTTACAATTCATTCTATAATAATTAAATAATAAGCTACTAGTCATTGTATAATATATTTATATATATATATATATATATATATATATATATATATATATATTAAAATATTACTATTCAATTTGGTCTACATATAATATAAAATATATCGAAAAAAAAATTCAATGTAAAGAGATTTCAGATTTCAATATATGTTATATGTAAAATTCATAGTTCAACAATTATTATTATTTTACATACAAAAATTGTTACATTTATTTTAAGCAATTGTCGTTCTATAATAAACACATGTGAAATAAGTGGTTTCATTGGTTTTTAGACTATAATTCAGTAGAAGCAGAAAAAAAGAGAAAAGAAACACGTATGCTTTGATAGCCTTTTGGTATTTGATTTTATCGCATTTTTTTCTGCGTTAGGTATTTATTAAAGGCTGCGATAAATTGAAAACGATTTTTGGAAACCTAATTATTACACAATTTCGATCGTTTTAGTAATCAATCATTATTTACTCGATTCAAGTTAATGATATAATTCAGATTCGGTCCGAGATTATATTATATTTTAATAATAATAAAAAAACGAAAATCGATGACATCATAATTTTTATATCCGTATTCATGGCTTGATTTTTAAATCTCACGGCACTGGTTTATTGTATTATATAGCTGGTTAATATTGATTTTGTATTAAATGATTTCAGTAAAACGACTAGCATTTTGAAACACGAAAAACAAATTGTAATATTAAATCGTATATATATATATGAGTTTATTTTCATTTAATTAAAGTAAACATCGTTCGCAATAATCGTGCACTTATGGTAATAAAACAATCAAATTCACACTAGATCTGCTTAATAAGTATATATTTAAATGCGCAATCTTGTAATTTTGTAAATTAATAATAATGTATTTATTATAGTTTAGAATAGAGCTAGCAACTCTATTTGTAACAGTTGTAATCTGCTCAACCGTGAAGCATAAATTTATAATAAAAAAATCAATTACATCAATAATTCAGAAAATTGTTGATCCATAAACAAAATTAACGCTTGACTTTTTTAACATTTATAAACACTTGTAAGCATTTTTACAAAGATCAACATTCTAAAATCAGCTTTTTTCAAAAACATTATATATGTAAAATTAGAACATTTTTACATATATGGTTAAAGCACAAATTACAAGTGTAAATATATTAATAGAATATTACATTTGTCACGTGTTCAAAATTCCCGAATCAATTTTAACACTAAAATAGCATACCTAATTTCGTCGTCATGTCGATTGATATATATATATATATATATATATATATATATGTATATAATAAAAACTCCACACCTTTCCTCGAATTCGAAAATTAAGAGAGTGTGAGTCACAACTTAAGGGTATTAAAGTGCGTCGATTAGGCAAATGACCAAAATATTTCGAAACATACCCCTTAACCCTCTATTTTCACCCTCCGAAAGCGCTAATGGCCTACCCGAATCGCTAATCTTTCAATGAAATCGCGGGGTTACGGTTTTGCAACGATACGCACTTAATATTCGTATAAATTCTTTTTCGTATACACGTATATTTTCTATAATATATATATATATATATATATATATATATATATATATATATATATATATATATATATATATATATATATATATATATATATAAAGCTGGCAATATGTTGGTAAGGCAAAGTCTGCCGACTAATATAAGTTATCCCCAATAAAACTGGCATTACATAAATCACGGGTATTATGATAAACTTTGAAGGTCTCTTTCTCTCTTTTTGGTTGATTTTTGCCCGGCTAAAGTTCGAAGTTTTTTCACGGTCCTGAACTATAGCTGTTAATAATTTAGTGTTGTTCTTGATTTTTTTTTAATTATTATTAAGAAGAAGGGCGAGTTCAGAAATCCGTTATCGTTATTTTAAGGTGCGATATTTATGCACGCTTGAATAAACGTTTTCCTGTTTTATTTTTTATTATATTTTGATTTATTATTATTTTTATTCTTTCACGATGGAAAATTTACGGCAATATATATATTTCTCCTTTCGATGACATTAATGGTAGTAAATATACTATATTATATATTATATAAATGCGAACTGATATTTTTCATGAATAGAAATTTAAAAAATATTTCATGTGACCAACAAAATAAAAATTCTTTATTGTATCATGTTAAATAGTTTTTATATATACATATAACAATCATATACTGATTGATGATGGAATTACTATAATATATAGATTTTAGGTAAATTTTAAAATATTTTTTTTCTATTAAGTCAAAAATTAAATGAAATTTATTTTATAAATTTCAATTCAAAATTGTAAACTTTATTTATCTTTTTAAATCTACACACAAAATATATTTGTTTTCTGGTAATTTATAAAACTTTTTTTCAGCACATTGAATTGTTATTGATTTATAATATTAATTAAATGATTAATTAAAACTAAATACAACATTTTTACTTTATATAAATATTTAATATATGACAATTATATTATAAACTATTTCAAAAAATGTAAATATTAAGCATTAGATATGAATTACAAAATACTTATATTTAATTTTACTTTTAAAATGAAAAAAAAACAACGATTCCAGTTTATTTTAGAGACCTCTGGAATTTTCCAAGTTTGACGTTCGTTTAACCCACAGCATTATTTTCTACATTCAAAACAATCATATAAATACATTTTAAATTTCAAGAAAAAGAGAATATAGTATAAAAATAATAAAAAGTGAAAAAAGAAAACCGACCACTCGTTAATAACGACTCAGAATATTATTTTACACGAACACATTGATGAATTTTAATGTACGATTCGCATTTAAAAGCACCTTTTCGTACACATTGTTCTAGAAGGTGTTCTATTCGATCGCGTGCCGAGGTCATATTATAGGAAAATTACCAGCACATAAACGAGTTACACGCACACAAACAGACATATGCACGCACGCCGTTATTTTCAGCCGCGAAATTTCCTAGGTAGGGTACGAATCGACCACAGATTTAATCTGATCGTTAAAGTTCACAATCGTTAATTTGTTTCTTACTTCTATCGTCCATTTTTTATTTTTATTTTTGTTTTTGAAACCTTAATCAACGTCGATTTAACGGGATGACTATCGATCGCTCGTAAACTATGTATATATCATCTAATGAACTCCCCCTTTCATCCCTTTGTATAATCTTTGGATTCTAAATAGAAAAAAGACAAGAAAATCTTATTTGCATACATATTGCATTGTTGACTAATTTTTTTCACGAAACAAACACCATTCTATTGCTAATTCGACAAAATTACGGCCCCCATTCCCATTTTTAGCTCTTTATAAAGAGCGAAAAAACGAGAGAAATCGACGCATAAAACTTTCAATGAAAATTCCATTGAAAAAAATTGTTCGCTATAATGGGGAACAAAAAAAAATTGCTCCAAGAGTGTTTTACGTAATATGTTCGCTTTATTATTTTTTTTATTTTCGTTTTCATTTTATTTTTGTTTTAATATAACGCGTAAATTTAGAACTTTGTCAAAAGTCACCCCCGAATTCGAATCGCATTTTTGTGAATGAATTCGCGAACCGTTTGTTTGTTTACAGTGCGCGTCGTCTATTTTTCGTATACTTTTTTTTCGCACTGGCAACACCTCTCCCCATTCGCGCGATCTGGCAATAAAATTGAAAATTCGAATGGCATTGCGTTTTTATTTTTGTTCGCTGGCGTAAAATTTTCAAATTTATTTCGGTCCCCTTCGATTTGTTTTGATGTTTATTTTTAAAACTTGACCGTGCATTTTTTTATATTATTATTTTTCGTATTTCGTGATCCCCCCATTATTTATTATAATTGTGCAAATGTGAATTATTACGTCGTTATAACACTCATGAATATTTATACCGTAAACTTTAAATTCGGACCGTGATAAAATCCGACCTGTGACATAATAATTGGTGAAGCTTCACTTTCTTGATTCTTTAACATAATCGATTTTCTACTTCAATTGTACACAATTAAGTTTCCAGTTCCACACCTTCATAACCTTCAAGTTTTGATGCAAAAATTTAGCGTCATTTATCATTCCAATTGCTCTATCGTTAACATACATGTTATATAATATTAAAAAAAATTTATTTTATTTTATTTTTATTAAAATTTATAAGTAATATTTTAAACAAATTATAAATTGATCTTTTTATATATAACTTATATTATTCACAAATTGCAATAATTTACTTAATTCCAGAAAAATATTTTTTTTAATATTTGACATACATTTCATAATCATATTAAAAAAAATAAAAATTTGTTACTAAAAAAACTTTGAACAAAAAATGAGCTATAAAACTGTTCGAAGTAGCGTGTAAAAAAAACCGTTTAATTTTTGCCAAAATTTATAACCATCGACACAATTTTAACCCTTACATACGCTCGTTTGTTGATCTATTTATTTATTTATCAATTTATTTATTTATTTTCGATTACGCAACGGCCATAAAAGCAATTGATCCCCGCGAAAAGCGGCACGCGATCGCAGCATTCCAAATTTAGCTCATTCGGAAAATGCGATCGAAATTTCCCTCGACCCCCGACCCCTACTACTTTTTTATGCTTTTTACAAGAATAAAAAAAACACACGAGCTACTATGAAGGGGGGGAGGTTGCTTTTTTTTCGAGAGCACGACGACCGCATTTTATAAATAAAAAAAATATGCGTATATTTTTATTCGGGGGCACACATGTATGTGTATCGAATAAAAATGAATGTATATATATATATATATGTGTGTGTGTGTGTATGTGTATATATTTTTTTTTGATGATTCAGTACCTGGCATTGGGGGTCAATCGGTTGCCATAAAATGGCACAAATTTAAATAACGGCTATTTACTGTCGTTTACGTATAAAATTAGATAATATTAATATAATAACGATTGTATGGAGGCCATATGACTTTATATTGTAATTAAAAAACACATTTTTTTAATTAATCGAAAAAGAATACAATTTTATGATTTTATAGCTCCATTTTAGATATCTTAAAAATTACTTCTTTTTAACTCTACTTCAATATCGATATTATATAGTAGTTTTATAATTTAGTTTATTTATTTGTATGTTAATTTAGAAGACGTTTAAATTCAGAATATCGACTACACTTTATTTAATTAATATTATAACAAAAAAGTGATTTTTTTCATCAAGATGATTAAATTTTTATAATGTCAGATTAATCCGTTATTTCCATTATTAGGCATACCATATATGGTATAATTAATAATTAACATTATCTATATTTGGACTGAGTAAGTATTAAATAATCAAGCGCCTCGTATTTAATATATTATCAAATCAGTATTTAAAAAATTATATCAATATAAATATTTCAATTTAAATTCTTCGTCAATATATATATATATATATATATATATATATATATATATATATATATTTATTAAATTCTTCGTTCCATAAAAATTTAATAAATATTCTACAAATTCTAAATTATTACAATGTCATCGATTTATTTTAAAAACTCCTTATAAGAAAATAAAAAATAAGATTCCTAATAATAATCATGTGATAATAGTGATAAGAAAAAAGTAATATAATAACTATACGTCGACTCAACTAACTCGACCGAACTTTCAGTCAAACTGCCGCCGACGACGACGACGAAAAACTTTATTTCAGACGTTAAATTCCCTCGGGGTCAATTTTTCAGCGGAAGGGACGCCTCGATTACGTTGACCGCGTTCAACTGAAAATAAAAAAAAGTACACATAACGGCGAACGCGTTAAAAGCGGGAAACTACGGCGACAATGACCGAAAAGTTTAGCGCGGGCGTAATGGGCGATGTAAATATTATATTTCGCTAACGTTTTCAACCGCTCAAGTTTACGGCACTTGTTGCAATTTTAATTAATTCGTGTTCGGATGTCGAATATAAATGTTCGTGGGCGTACCGAGCATTAATTCAATTGAATTCGCGGGCTTAATTTGAATTTCAATTTGTGTGTATGTATTTTTGTATATATACATCTAACATATACAGGGGGTTGAAAGATATTTACGTGTCGACGCAATTTTAGTGATGAATCGGTAAGTATGAAAATTATGATTCAAAATGAAATGTATCAATATGAATACTGATACATTTCATATTTGTATATGATATTTTTCATGATACAATATACCATAAATTTGTATGTTGAATATTTAATAAACTTGAGAGTATTTTTGATTCTTTCAAAAATGACCCTGAGTATATGAAAGTTTTCTTGGGAGAATTCTATATTTTGAAACGTTTTACGTATTGAAACAAGACTTTTTTACAATTATTCTTTAAAGTATTTATTTCAGTAAAAGTAGATATTCCACACTTCGGAATGAAACTCCTACTATTCATTTGTCGCTATCGACAAGAGTTAATAAACCTATATATTCTTCTTTTTTGTTGGTTATAAAATATTTATACGAAAGTCGACGGTTTTTGTCCATCACACTTCACATCTTTAGATAAGACACAAGTATTTTAAAGTAAAACTCTTTGGTTTTATATTATCTAATTAACCGTATTGAACTTTAAAACAAACGGCTTTGATATTTTTAGAAATCTCCATTGCTCTTATTCTGTCACGCTTTTTAAACAATACTCTTGCTTTTTACGTGGAGAATCTTACATTACTTAAGACTTTTGCTAGGTTTTGAGTTTCAAATTGCATTGTATATACTTGAGTGTGGAAGAAGAAGCACTATTTGTTTTAACTGTCAACTTTCTTTTGAACAGTCATCCCTTTTTTTGTTTCATTACTCTTATACATATATATATATATATATATATATATATATATATATATATGTATATATATATATATGTGTGTGTGTGTGTGTGTATGTGGGTGTGTTTGATTTTTTTCTATTAAATAAAGATAAAGTAATTTTAGTTGTTCTGCTGTCTGACAAAATTTAAAATAATTATTTTAAGTTGAATTAGAGGATAGAGCTTCATCCCGAGTTTAAAAAATAATAATTCTATATAATTTGATGCATATTTAAATTAAGACGGTTTGTGATGTAGAATTTTAACCTCAAAACGGTGTAATTTGTTTGACCAAATAGTAATTAACGTTTTCCGTCTTATTCTCAATGATAAATAATATCATCTTTCAAAAATAACATTTCCATTAAAACAAATAAGTTATGTTTATGGTTGAAAATGATAATACTGTGTCATTTATTACTGATAATTATCAGCATGCATTTATGATAACAAGTTATGGTTTGTAACATAATGATATCGGTTAATTATCCCATATGAATATAATTACTATGTATTCGTTATATATATATATATATATATATATATATATATATATATACATGACTAATCAATATATTGTTTTTTTTTTATTTTTAACTATTACCTATTATTATTAACTAGTATCATTTTTAAAAGTTTTTAGCAATGTTAAAAGTCGATATCGATACTTTGAATATAAAAAAATAATTATATAATAATTAATTAAACATTAATTATCAATTTGTAAAATATATCGAAATAAAACCTTTCAAAATTAATTTAATTCATTATATATAACTTATGATCATATTCTCGTCGCAAATATAATCAAGATTATAAAAAAATATCAATATGCATATAGATATTTTTTATAGTTTAATCTAAACTTTATATTTTCAAAGAATATTTTGATACAATTATATTATACAAGACTTATCCATGTCGAAACATCGGATTATTTCTTTGTCGTTCCCAATTATCTTCTGGGAAAATAAATTACTGGATTACAAGCTCATTCATTATACGAGATACTAATTTAGATAAAACGATACTAATTTTTTTCCACCGATGTGCAATAAAAACTATTATAATTATTTCGTATTCCGTTTTCATTCTCAAATTTATATTTTG
The DNA here is from genome assembly GCA_024500535.1 of Leptonema lineaticorne. Taxonomy (NCBI): domain Eukaryota; kingdom Metazoa; phylum Arthropoda; class Insecta; order Trichoptera; family Hydropsychidae; genus Leptonema; species Leptonema lineaticorne. Next base: position 12,997,843 of record JANIJI010000013.1, read on the forward strand.
TTACACTTTTTACTCGTTTAATTTATTCGGCGAGATATCGTATTATTTCACCCGTTTTTCGTTTAAGACACCGCGAAAACAATTTTACTCCATATCAATTCATATAATCTGTCTCGTTAAAATTATTCTGTTCAACAATTTTTTGACGGAAAAAAATATATTAAAATTATACAAAAATCCAACATAAAACAAGATAACAAAACCGGATAGCGAACGGTGAAAAGTGAAAAAAAAAGATTTACACTAATGGAGCAAATTACGGACTTAAAACGGACAATTTTATATAATATAACCCTTATAAGGGGAGGAAAAGCGGCAGAAAAAATATAAAAAAAACGTAGGAAAAACAAGGAACACAGTCAAAAGAAGGATTATACGACCGCTTGTTCTCGGAGAGCTCGTTACACGATACAACTTTTTCAACGCGAAAAATACTAGAAGAAAAACAACGGTCCGCCGTGGAAAATTCGTGGTATGAGAGAGAAAAAACTTGGGCCCAATTTAAAATTATGAGATACACACCTTGTTTTCTCTTTGTGACACGTTGGTTCGGTTTAATATATAGTCTCGCTTTTTTTTTCTCTTTTGTAAACCGTTACATAATGCATATACATACACGTATTTTTCTTTCTATTTTTTTTATGTCCTCCACTTGCAAGACGTTTACCGCGATGCTGAATATCAACTTCTTATCCAGCAATCTCTCTTTGTTCAACTATTTTTATCGTGCTCTGCGATGTCGTTTTCTTGGCTACTTCATTTTGGCTCTTGTTTTTAGTACAGTTGCTGGTTTTCTTGTTCTATCTTTATATAATAAAATTTAATATAATAAAAGTTTGAATTATATGATATACACATTTTTATAGAATAAATACTAAATATACCATATACTAAAGAAAATACCTAATAAATCGTTTAAATAATCATTATTTAATTATTATATTAATAAAATAATTTGTAAAATTATTCTTATATATATATATATATATATATATATATATATATATATATATATATATATTACATAATAATATCTTTTGTGAAAGCTGATCCACTTATCAGCCAAAACTTGCAAATTTATGGAACTGGGTATTACTCTTCTGGCGATGATAAAAATATGCACATTTTAAGTATTTTACTTTTTTTCCTATCTGGTTTAATGTCTTTTTTTATACACTTTAAGAATTATGCGAACGAGACGTCAGTAGCTTTTGTAATATTAGGCAAATTTGGATCCAAAATAAGACTTTGAAATTCATCATCTGTTTTGCCTTTTTGAATATTTTTGCGAAATTTAAAGTATGTAGATTTTTAAGTATTTTATAAAGTATGTAGAAATAGAAAGTGAAAGTGAATATATTCGACGTAAATGCTTTATAATATTTAATTCGGCGATGAAAACAGAAACAAGTCACTTTTTTATTGAGTATATATAATAATGATTTACAACAAGCTCGACAATTTTTTTAGAATAAATCTACATGTATTTTTATTAAAAATAAAATTAAAGATATTTAAATAGTAAGCTATTTTGCAAACATTTATTTTTTATGGTATTTAAAAATATCATAACAAGAAATCTTATTGTACATTTATATCTTCAAAAAAGAACTACAAAATATAGTAGATATAATGTTATTTATCAATGTCCACTTTAAATGGATCTAATATGTAACAAGAAAGAAAATTTTCTATCATCTTGTCCTCGAATATACATTCAAAATTAAATTCTCGTTGTATTCACAATTTTCTTATGGCATCTTATCCATTGGAGAATAGCCATATTCAAATCTTGAATTTAACTATGAATACGACAGAATTTTATATAGAAATCTGATAATGTTACGCTTAATCCTTTCAAATTCGGTTCATTAAACTCGCGTTATTTATTTTGTAGAATAATGTGTTCGTTGTCCTTACGCTAAAAAGGTTTTAAAGAATATATCTCTGATTAATTATACTTAAAATAGATTAATTATTTGTATAAAGATCTCTAAATTAAAGATAATTATATTTAACGTCAAACGTGTCGGTTGCAGTATTGTAAAGATATTTAAATAGTGATGTGATGTTATTTAACTGCGTGATTCATATTTATTTGTTATATTTTTAGTTAAAAGACATATGTCTTAAATTTAAAAATTTCCGATATTTTATCGTTCTAACAATTTCTTTTACTTTATTCATTCGCATTAAAACTTTCGTATTTGTTACGTGATCCACTCAGCTAACACACAACAATCGTCTTTATATCCACATCTCAAAGGCTTTTAGCTTTTTAATGTATTATCTGCGAGTTTCCTTGATTTTACTCCATAAAGAAGAAGAAAATACATAGCACCGAACAATTCCTATTATTTGTGTCAGACCGAAATCAAATCCTCATAATATCTTTGTAAAACAGAAAAAAAGATATTTAGTTTTTTCTATTCGATATTTAGTTTTCTTTTATAGTAAATAAATACTATATATGTATTTTTTTTTCTTAAAGTGTCATGTCAAAAATTTATAAAATTAGTATTTGATAATTTGATAATATTTTATATTTTTTACATTCTGTTGTCTTCACGTTTATGCTAACGAAATGTTTTCTTTTTTAAATGATAACTAATTATTATGTAATTTTAATTATAAATTATCGTGATTTATAAAATTTTACTTTAAACAACTAATCAATATTGAGCTAGATTCAATTATAAAATCAAAATATATTAAATATAAAGAAAGATTAATGCGATTCATTTTAGTAAATTAAATTATTATTAATTTTATGATTATCTTTTGAATAAAAATGGTAATAAAATTTGTTCTCGAATAACGTTTTTCTCAAAAAAAAAACAATTGTAAAGGAAGTAGGCTAATGACGCTTTCAATTTCTCTCTCTCACAAGCGATTCGTCGACTTTATCCCAGGATTTGCGTACAACATGAGCGGAAGAAGTATATTTTTTGGAAACTTCATCACTACACGTTTACATTATACATTTCCGGAAGATTACGGCACCGAAACGAGTCGGGACAGAGATAAAGTGACGCCGAAGCAGCTGCAGACGAAGGTGGTGGTCTACGACGATCGTGGTATTGGTAAAATGTTAGCGGCGATGGTGACTCGGAATAGAACCGGTGTCGGTGGTGTGAATGGAACCTTCCCACCTTCAAGGGATGAGGCCAGGGTCACGTTGGCGATCGATGCCGTTTCTGGGTCGCGAACCACTTCCGCCACCCCAGACGCCCCGACCCCGAACTCAGACGCCTCGATTATCGCACACGTGACACAAAACGTACACAATCGATGCCGTGGCACTTCGGTTAACCCATACTCCGACGGTTGACATGTGTTCGTGATTCTCGTATAGCCTTCCTGTCCATCATCTCTTAGCCGACTATTGAATGTGACGTTTGTTATTTTGGCCGCGTAACATCGCTCCCGGTTCTCCTCGCGCCTGGATTTCGAATATTTCCTAAGGCAAATAGTATGCGATTCGTAGCGATTCAAATTGAACCCGATTCATTATATATCGATTATATGTGAAATTTAAATATAAATAATGATATATTGTTTTTTATGACAAATTAAAAAAAATAGTATGGCAATTTAGTATATATAACATACCTAATTATTATGCATAGAGCTGATCAGAACACATATATTTGGGCTTACATTATCATTTTACAATACTTTAAATATAATTACTGATTACATTTTAAATTCAAATATATTAAGTAATAATATATTGAATAATTTAGAAAAACCTAAAGTTTTTAGATTCAATATTGGACTGACGACTCGACCCTTTAATAACATTATTTTATTCAATAATATAAAATTTTAAAGAGAAACCTTGACCTATATTTTACTATATTGATTTATTATATGTATAATACATATAAATTAAATGTGATATATAAAAGTTTTGATTTGCTTTTAAATGAATTTTATTTGATCAACTTATAACAGAGTTTACAAATTGTTTTTAAAATAAATATCTCATAAAAATATAAAATAACGAAACTATGAAATAAGTTTTAACATAAATGTTTTAAAAAAATTTGAAGTCATATTAGTTTCACGATAAAGATTAAACTTATGATATTTTTTTTCAAACTTTTATGGGACATCGTTGAATAATTCCCAATTTCAACAATGTTGAATTTTAATTGAAAATCATAAAGGAAATGTAGACATTGCAAATTTTAGTTTTTCATATACATTATGTATATTTATGTCTCGTGTTGACCTAATATTAATTTTGTAAAAATTCTTTTTAACCCACAAAGAATTCCTACATCATTAAAATAGCTCAAGATATCATAAAAGTTGAGTACTCTTACGATAATTAAGAAGAACTTCATATTCTATCATAATATAACTTACATAAAATTACGTACTTATATATTTACACTATGTATATAATATTTTAATATGTTGTCCTTCACATAAAAATAAATTATTAAAAAAAATATTTTTTTTAAGATTTATACCAGATAAAATCTAACGATTTAATTATTGTAAAAGCCATCATCATTATGTATAAAGAAGTATACAATCGACAATGAAAGCTTTCTTAATTACCAAAATAATATATATATATATATATATATATATATATATATATATATATATAGTCGTTAATAACGTGACGGCCATTGATTAATTTACAAATATCTTTTCAATTTGTCTTATAAAAGCGACGATGACCTTAGCTGAATTGAAGTTCAAATGGTTAAATTACTCATTGTCGATAATTGCCAGGTACGGTCACGAGAAATTTTGATAATCACCAGAATGTAATCAATACTGTTATTTCACGGAAACGTCAATCATCAAATAATGCGACCTCAAAAATTGTTAATAACATAAATTGACATCTTCAAAACAGTATCTTTACGAACTTTTAATTGAAAAATAATAAGATATATTTAATTATTAGCATAAATACGTATGGAATTATTTAAGTAACGAAATTAAACAATAGAGATTTAATATATTTACTATATAACTTTAACTGATGCGATGCGTGAAAAAAAATAAAATTAAAATGAACTGCGATATGGGAGTCAATTTGAAGTTTTCACCAAGATTAATGGGTTAATATTTTTTCCCCTCTTATCTTTGTTTCGTTTCTCGCGAATGGAATATTTCGGTATAAAAGAGCAGAATTTGGGTCGAAATTAATAATAGGAACGTGTTATTTTATTCCAATATTTTATACGAAAATTTTAATAGCATATATAACTTTATATAGTTCTTTTCGCTCGGAAAATTGCCGAGCGTGATTAATGGTACGGCGGCGAATCATCGTTTTTATTTCGTAGATTATTGTTTTACACTCTTCTGAAAATTAATAATGAGCGGCGATCGCCGAAAAGCGATTGAATATATATGCGCATAATTTTTTGAATTCGGAAAAAAATAATAATATGGATATGTGACGGGAAAAATCGAGGAAAAGCCTACGCGAAGCGGTCGCGTATTGATCACGTAAGCGATTTCAAACTATTGTTTGGGAATTCGAACACCTGCGATTCTCAAACTTGTTATAATAAAATTATTTTATAAACTTTATATATATATATATATATATATATATATATATTAGTTTAAATAAAAAACTTTTTTTTATAAATTTATTGTTGTTACTCATATTAAATTTTTGCTAAGTTTTTTTCTTAATTTACTTGACTTTTTTACGTCATAATTTTAATTTAATATTAATATAATAGAGCATCATAATATAATCGTTTCAATAGAGATATTTTTGGTAACATAATATTTTTTACTTTTCAAAATTCTCGATGAACAAGAAATATTTGAAACAACCTCTCATTATTAGAAAGATATTTTTGAATCATTTATTACTAAATTTATCGGCAGTATTTACCGCCAAAAAGGGTCTACTAAAGAATCTTCCAGGTGAGATCGTTTGCATCTTTTCAGAATGCTTAATAGTGGTTTTTCATACACTGTCTCAATATTTGACCCATATTGGGCTTGCGTCATCGAACGTGATACAGTATTAAGAAGACGACTTAAAATCATCTGGAAGTAGCTAAACTTCACTCTATAATCGTCTATAGATATCGAAATATTGAAAAAAGAAATCGGTCTTTTGAAAATAAAAATATCGTGTAAAAATAAATATATTTATAAACTGGACTATCTCAGACTACTACAAAAAAAATGTAATAACAATGTAAATGTAATTTTGAATTAAATTTATATGACTATAATGATTAACGTCTTAAGAATTATTTCTAAATTGACGTCGACACTGACGGAAATTTGCGTTGACATACGAATTTGTGACATTTGTACTTTGGTAAATATTAATTTTGTTGCCACATGTAAAAATGTCATTGAAAATTAATTCTTGTCTACATTTATATTTTGACCTTAATCGACGTATAAAAACAACATTATGAAAGGTTTGGAAATTATAGTGTAATTTTGGAAAAATATTTGCGAATCAATTTAATTGATTCTTAAAAGACTTTTATTTATATTTTTATATAAAATCGAAATAGATCACATATAATACAAAAAAATATAAGTAATGTGTAATAGATATATTAAATTCTTATCATAATAATATACAAGAAAACGAGACGGGATTAAGATTTTTTATTTAGGTCGGTGAACCAGTTTTCAATTTGTAGCCCATAGGTCAAAATTATAAATAGAATAGAAATTAAATATGCATAAGAATAAAAAGATATAGCAAACTTAAACGTGAATAACACGGTAACTTTTAATATAAAATAAAAAATCTCAAAGACTCACATTTGTACTAAATTGTTTTAAGTATATAGTTATAAATATTAAAAATTTTATTTAGAGCATTTCTTTATATGTATAATAGACTTAGATGAAGTTTTTTTTCATTATAATAAAAAATAGTAATTAACTTAAATACTAAATATGTTATATGAAAATTTCAGACTGCCGGTGCCTTGGCTGTTGTACGGACTCTTCAACGGCGAGCCGGTGGAGGTCAGCTCAAAGGGGATGGTGTGCAGCATCACGATATTATTCATGATGCTGGTATTCGTGATAATGTCTATCGCCTGTTTCCACTGGAAGATGAACAAGGGACTAGGCTTCACCATGTTCATGTTATACTTCGTGTTCGTGGCAGTGAGCCTGGGTTTCGAGTACGAGAAGTTAGTGTGTCCGGTGTAGTTTCGGCAGACTTCACCAACCACGTTACGTACCTGTTTGTTTTCTTTTTTTGTAATACTTGCCCGCCGGCCATATAAAGCAATAAAATATTTAAAAAAAAGCGTATAAAAATTTGAAAAAAAAATATTAAAGGATTAAGGTCGCTCCCGGCGGACTCCAATAGCTCCCTCATATAACTTAAACTAACCCTTTGACCGCCGGACATTTGACGTGTATTACTCGTACTTACTACTACTACCACTACTACTACTTTAAATATTCACATCTTATCTCCTTCACGACCGACCAACCTCCCTTCTCGTATAGTAAACCTCTCCGTTTCCAACTGCGAATCGAATGTGTGTGCGCGTCCGTCTGTTTGCGTGTAACCGTAAGCGAGTGTTTGATTTAAGTGGAATTCGATGACATATCATGAATATTGTGATCTAGTGTGATGCTGAAAATTGTTGACCATCCGGATTGTTTGTCTTTAGCTGTATGTGTGAAACGATTCGTGCGTTGGGCGCAATTCGTACGTCCGAACATATTCGGTTAAAGTAATATGCGCCCAAAAACCGACCGGCGCGCTTTTATGAAGATTTTAAATTTTTATGCGGATTCTAGAAGTGCGAACGCGATTTTGGATAATTCGATTACGATTTTTTCTGCGGTCATACTGCAAAGATTTCTAAAAAAAATGACGATTCTTCTAACATTTCTTCTTATACGTAAAGTAAGATTTAATATTTGAATGCGTATTGAGTGTTGAACCGGTGCAATTAAAATCTACAATTATTTCATCCACTATCTGCATTATACACAAATACATAAAAATGTTTTTTTTTTAATAATGAAGTTAAAATAGATATTATATATTATTCTGAAATATAGCTTCAAATATTAACCGTATAATATTATAAATACTGTGAATAATGGATGAAATGAAAAACAACATTAAATTAAAAGAAAATAATAATTGGAGAATATGCACAATTCTTGTCATTTAATTAATATATAAGACAACGATATAAATATAAGAATTTTACATAGTTATTATTAAAATGACATTTTTAATAGACAACCTATGAGTAATCATTAAATTAACCGTAGCAAACTTTGTATACTAAACATTTGTTTTAACTAAGTAATACAGTTTTTATTATTATTGATAATTAAAAAATACTAAAATTTTTGTATATGTAATATTTAAATTGAAATAATGTTTTCAACTCAAAAAAAAGTAATTATGAATACAATTTTTTATAATATTTTAATTAAAAAAAATGTAAATGGAATAGTTAAATTTTGAATAAGATTCATAGATTTTGTTTAGATCAAAGCAGTGCGTAGTTTTCTTTGCAAAAGATTTTCGTTTTGAAAAAATCGATTTTCGAATTTTCCGAATTCGTCTATTGAATGGTGTAATTGCGCAATAATTAACCAGTGCTGAATTTACATACATCAGAGCTTACGATACGAATTTATAAGAACCATGACTCTCTTGAAGACTTTAGACTTACAAATTTTATCTAATATAATAAGATTATAATAGAACAAAAGTATCAAATGTGCGAATTTATACACAAATTCCGCTTATATATATATATATATATATATATATATATATATATATATATATATATATATATATTATTTATAAATTAGACAAGAAGTAAAAAAGTTACAAGAAATATGAAAAAAAAATATTGAAAATTTTTTTATAGTAGTTGTAACTGATTTTTGCATAAACAAATATTGATATTTTTTCTGTAAAAAAAATCGAGTGTTTAAATTTACTTATCTATAACAAACTAACCAAAATATAATCAGTCAAATTCGCATTATTTCTGCTTGTAATTACATAATAATGCATTTATAATGTTTAACGAAACATATATTCATATAAAATATATCAAAATATCGAAATTCTCCAGAAAATACTAATATAACTATAAGTTAAACGTAAAGCTGGCAACTCAACCCTATAAAAATATGTCATCAAGTGAATTGGTCCATAATGGTCTCTTACACCATTATATATATATATATATATATATATATATATATATATATATATATATATATATATATACTTTATTTCTCTATTTATATGAGTTATGGTTCTACCAAAGTATAGAGACCACATTGATCGATTTTAGAGCTAAAAATTGAAAATGAAATATATAATAGTGTTTAGCAAACCTTATAAAACCTGATGGATAAATTCGGCACTGACTTTCTTTTACTAATATTGGAGAAAAAAAATATTTATATATATAATATATATAGATTTGTGACTCGCGTATGGCTGCAGCAAAATTGACTCCGAACAACCACGAAAACTTAGAAAATTTGCGTATATCGATAATCGAAAATGAATTTTCATATATTATATACATATAATATATATATATATATATATATATATATATATATATATATATATTGTAGTCGTTTACGGTCAATTTTGATGCATCCTTTGATATATTAAAAGTTGCCATCGTGCAGGTTGTGAAGGATATAAAATATTTTTTTGATCTTCTCCTTATCCAAAGAAACGAAATATTTAATCCATTCTTCTCTACTAAAAAAAATCGATTGAATATTATGAAAGATTATATATATATATATATGAGAAAATATATATTAGCTAGTACATTGTTATTAGAGAAAAATTGTTTTTATTATTATATACATATATATTTAAAAAAAAGAAATATATGCATATATATGTGTATGATTCGACTAATAAAATTGTTTATGATTTATTAGTCGTGGCAGATTTGTAAATAATCTTGCTATATATATATATATATATATATATATATATATGTATGTATGTATATGTGTATACATATATATATCGAATATGTATACAGCGCCCAAGGCGTTTCTTGTTTTCATTGATAAATATTTACTTAGGTCATATATTGAGACATGACTAGTTTGTTACTAGAGACGTTATATGAAGTTAAGATTAATTAAGATTATTAAGGCAATGTGTTCGAGATTTGTTGGAAGGCGTCCTGTCCTGCTCCTGGGACATTCCGTGCGCTCTCAATCTTTATACATGTATCTTTATTGACTTTGGAAATAATGATTATTGAAGAAAAAAAAACATATATATATATATTATATATATATATATGAAATTACTACTTAGTATCTTTCCTTCACGATTTATAAAATACATACGTCGAGAAATCGAACCAGTTTGTAAACATTAAACGATAAATGAAATTATCATATTAACATTATAAGAGATGATATATTGGTTGTTTTACAAAATGAAATCCGTTTCATATATATATATATATATATATATATATATATATATATATATATATATATATATATATATATATATATATATATATATATATATATATAATCGTTTTATATTTCAAAATGTCTTATTGTTTTATATGTGTACTGATGAAATAATTAGTATAAATATTAATAATAACTTTTCTCTATATTAATTGTGCACATAAAAAGTAGAACTATAGAATTTTAAAAATAATATTAAAAATGGATTTAATTTAATATTGAAGATTACATTTCTTTATATGTTAATATGAAATATATTCATATAATATATGTGTACATATATATATATATATAAATTAAATATATATATATTCATTTTTTTCAGCACAAATTTTATAATTTTATTATACCATATTATATTGAAAATTTAACCTTCAAAAAATATTTAAATGCTTTCGCAACAATTTCATTGCTAAAGTTTTGTCTGCGAATATTTATATAAAACTATTCAAAGCACAATGTTTCGTTTGTCTTTATCAAAATCTAAATCTTTCAGGTTTTTAACCTGATGATATATTTTCTTTTTCAATAATTAAATTTGTCACTGTTATTTGAATAGCATATAAAATATTAAAAAGTATTTAGCACAAAAACTGTGTGACATTTAAAAATTATAGAAAATGGATAGATTTTAAGCGCTGAAACCGTGGTTTGACAATAAAGAAAAGTATTTATATAATTATTATATAAAATGTCCCCTCAAAATAATTCGCTCGCAATTCATAAATATTATTTATTAATATTTATTTATAAGTTTTATTTGCGTAGTTTTTATTTACGTTTCAATGTCACGTTGTCACAGAATAATAAATTTCACGACAATACGACATTACGCGATTAAAATAATAATAAAAAATTGTGACGAAAAGTCATTCAAAATTGGACTTCCAAGGAAGTGCCTTGGCCTACTTCAATTCGAATAATAATAAAAAAAACGATATAAAAAGAACTTAATTTTCTTCTAGAGTGTGAGGAAAACCATAACTAGTTTTCTTTCGATTATATATACGTATGTACACATATATAAATATTAAAGGTTGAGAATTAGTACTATCCTGTATGTAAACATTGTGTTATCTGATGTTAAAAAAAGGGATTCTGTCGTAAGCACATTCATATAGATAAACGATTATGAATAATTATTACACGACTGGTGATGAAATTTATAGGAAAATATACGTACCCAATGGAATATTGCCAAAATAATGGAAACTATTAAAAAAAACACACACACATAAACACAAGTGTTTTATTTAATATAAAATTTGGATATAAATCGTCTGAAAGTTACAAAAATCAGAAAGAAAATAAAAAAAAAGTTAAATCAGAGCACCAAAATTTCGTACTTTTAAATATAAGATTAAAAAAATCCGATTATCGATAATACATCAAAAATACTAATCTAAAACCCTCATATTTTAATTACAAAGTCATATGAAAAAAAAAATTATCTAGATAAAATAATCGCAAGAAAAATTATGTATTGTCTGAATAAATTTATTATTTGTAAAATTAAAAATAATAAATGAAATCCATACTATATATATATATATATATATATATATATATATATATATATATATATATGTATATATACATATATATATATGTATATATATATATATATATATATATATGTGTGTGTATATATATATATATATATATATATATATATATATAAGGCTGTTTAAAAAAATAGACACCCAATCAATGTCTTGTGATTTTGAAATTGTGCGCTTTTTGCATCATAAGTGTTTAATAACGTAAGGGTGAAAATTCATTTTCCGCTTTTCTTTTAATTTTCTTTTTTAGTAATAAATATATTTATATTTCTAAATAACGATTTTTACCAATCACTAGATCAAAATTAATGCGTTTATTATCGTTATGTTTCATAAATAATTGATGAGCGATCGCTGATAATATTCATTAATTCTACGCACAAACTCACATACACACAATTAAACGTCACGCACATATATCGAATTAAAAAAATAATAATAAAATATTAATCAGATAGCACAATTATTATTTTATATTTTCGTTTAAAATATTTCGCACTCTCATAGTACTTAAAATATTTTTTTTATTATATTTATACAATCAATTATTATTGTCAATATTAGATCAAATGCAGTATTGATTTATATTGGTAATGTGAAAATATTATACGAAACCGGTTCGATTTCTTGATTTTACTAATTAATTATAAAAATCGATGTATATATATATATATATATATATATATATATATATATATATATATTTCCAAACAAAAAAAAATAGAAAATCGAAAATTGTTGCAAATCGTTTCATCTTTATGTTGTCCATTTCGTAAAAAAGTAGGCTTCAATATAATATATATATATATATATATATATATATATATATATATATATTATACATTAAAAAATTAATAAATAAAAAAAGAAAAACCGACTGTTGCTTGCAAGCATGTAACGATTCGCACATTTAATATATATATTATTATTAATTATTATAATAGACGAGTGCCGTTTAATATCCGACAATTTTACGACGACTGTATTATATTTATAGTGAAAATATTTTTTTTAATTTTGACCTATTTTTTAATTTAAAGTAATTTATTAGATTTTTAATATATATATATATATATATATATATATATATATATATATATATATATATATATATACATATATATATATATATATATATAAATTCAAATTATATAAGTTAACAGTTGAACGACAAATGTCACTAGTAAAATTGTAGATATTGGAAGACACTCTTTTTGTTTTTTGATAATGCATTTATGATTTCCGTTGTTTATCAATTTATTTACGTTTGATTATTTTTTTTATGTAAATAGTTTGTAAGTAACACGAAATACAAATTCTACAAGCGATTAGATATATTGTAAAACACGAAATTTAACGTATATAAACACATAAATGTGTACGTCATAAGTAGAGGCAGGGATTATTGCTGACTTAGTCGTTTTAGATACAGTTTTCATTTTTTTCTAGATATCAATGTAATTTTATTTTATATAAATATGATTCATGGTCAGGTTGATTTTCAAAGCGTGTTGATTTTTTTTTATATTTCATTAGTGGCGAAAAAAACACAGGCTCTCGAAGGGTCCAAAATAAACTAATTTTCAAACCAAATTGAAAGATAAAAGCGCGCAGTGAAGACTTTTGTTGATTTTAAATATTCATGTTCTTATATAAATAATCACAAAAAGTATTAATCGTGGTGCTTTAGTCTTGTAAAAGTACGCAACTGTGAGCTTTTGTCTGAAAAGAAAAATTACTAACAGTGTATTTGATGTGTTCCATCAAAAATGGCGCTTATGCACATATAATACATACATAAATGCAGTATTCGATCCTGTGTATTTCGCTTAAATTAATTTTTAACGATGTTCAATGCCTTTGACGCCTTACGCCTGGCTATGTTTCGAACAAAACTGTTAAGTTCTTAAATAAATGATTATTACGGTGCTCAAAAAAAAAGTTAATAAATAAAACATAGATTAATCATATGTAAATCATACAATTTCTTTTTTATATATGAATGAAAATATAGAAAACTGAATTATTTACCTTTCAAGTTTATTGAACTACTGCAATGATGCGTATGCCGGTCCATTATTAAACATTTATAAAATTTCACAAATACGTCATTTGTAAAGTTTTTCTACTGGAATCTGTTCGTAAAACTTATCACAAAATAATTATAGTATATAATAGAACATGCTCCAGTATGACATCATTTTAATGAGAAAATCAACACGGCTACTTGTGACTTCCAATGTACGCATCATTATAAGCATATTTGTTGTGCGAGCTTCACTTCAACATAAAACAAATTATATATATATAAATATATATATATATATATATATATATATATATATATATATATATATATATATATATATATATCTGTATTAAAAAATATATAAATCTTAAAAGCTTCAAAGGTTTTCCTTGCACCAGTTAAAAATTAACACAAATAATATACATATTTAATACATGTATATGTATAATTGCATTTTCATATCCAGGGGCGTGCATGCACCTTCACGTTGTTATTCGCAGAAATAATAAGGAATATATATATATATATATATATATATATATATATATATATATATATATATATATATATATATCTTATACGTTATAGTGTTTACAGAAAAATCATATACATAATAATATTTTTTAGATTTGCTTACATTTATGTTGTGACTTGTAATAGAGGGCTTTAAGGGATGATAGTTTTATTTACATGCACATACAATCGTTGGAAACTTTCATAAAAATATGTGTGAATTGAATTCAAATTATTATTGTTAAATTAATACTACGAGAGTATAGTAAATATGTAACGAAAATTTTCATATGACCTGAATGAAAATATATTATATCTTGAGACAATTGCACAAATGCATACATAAATTATATGTTTAATTTGAATTTATGCATTTTGTATACCATTCAAATATTTTACTTTAAAATATTTCAATTTGTATTTATAAATTGTAAAATCTACTGCGAATCTAAAAAAAAACAACAATTATTTTGAAAGAATATGAAATATTCCTTTTGCTACAATCTAATTTACTAGTAAAACATCGACTTTTCACTAAAAAAAAAAAATAAATATTAATAGCGTAATATCATTTAACCATTTTGCTTTTTATTGAATAAAAGTTTATTATTGAGTAAAATATCTGAATTAAATAATGAAATTATGCATCATACTAATGATAATATTGTACGACAAATTATGATTCATATACATTTATGCATGTATTTGGCAACATTTGTATGAAGTATATAAACTTTTCCATAAATATATTATTTTTATGCATAAATGAAATATATAAAAAACGGTTTAACTGTTGTTAAAAGAAATAAATAAATGTATGCACGCACTAGAGAAATAAGTAAACGCTAAAAACCACAGCATATATATATATATATATATATATATATATATATATATATATATATATATATATATATATATATATATTTATATATATATATATATATATATATATATATATATATAATGAAAAAAATGTTGGCTTTATTTTGTTTCTTCATTAAGTCAATTATTTAGTATAAAACTAGTTTTCACAAAATAATAAAAAAAAATATAAAAAATCACCGCAGGTTGCTTTACCTGTTTGTTTGTCAGATTATTATTTTAAATAAGTTAAAAGACAAATCGTTCTCTTGGGGTGTGAGAGGTGATAAAATTATCTACGCTTATATTTTCGAATGAATTGTGAAGTATTGTAAAATTACAAAAAAAGATGTTTAAAATCCGTCATCGAGCTATAAACCTTCCAATATTAAAAATGTAATTTTTTAAAGATGTC
Organism: Leptonema lineaticorne; assembly: GCA_024500535.1. Taxonomy (NCBI): domain Eukaryota; kingdom Metazoa; phylum Arthropoda; class Insecta; order Trichoptera; family Hydropsychidae; genus Leptonema; species Leptonema lineaticorne. Next base: position 13,013,714 of record JANIJI010000013.1, read on the forward strand.
GCTTTTATATATATTTTTTTTTAATTTTACAATATTCATATATGGAAAACTAAAAGAAAGCATTTCTTTTTTATATTTGCATGTCTACATAATGATGATTAAAGGTCAAGTACTTCCAAGAGACATTGTTAATGATATAGAATATTTTTATTGATTTTGCCTAGCAATAGCAAAATTACATCTTTTTCAACACTAATCCAATAATAAACCGATCACTTGTAATATAAATTTTAATAAAGACTGAAAATGCTTTATGTTATAAATATTCAAACCAATTTATACATTGATTCATTTAATAATTATATTATAGAAACATAATCATTAAAGTACAGCATATATTAGTGATCTCTTTGACCTAATTTCGAAATTAAATATTAATTATTAACCCATAAATTGACACTGTTTTGATGTAATAAAATTGATAAAAAAATCTTATATGTAGACATGCAATAATTATGAAATGAATTGACTCAATTGAATCGTTATAAAATGGTGCCCTCGTTTAACGAAAAAACATACATATATTTATACAATTGCATTAAATGCATTTAGATGTGTTTTATTTTTCAAACTAAAATATATATATATATATTGATAACTCGTATTTATATATTTAATTTGTTGAAGTGCTATATATGCACATTAGCTTGCTATCGTCAGTATTAAGCTTTAATTATTACGTTGTGTTGTCATATATATATATATATATATATATATATATATATATATATATATATATATATATATATATATAAATATATATATATATATATATATATATATAAATATATATATATATATATATATATATATAAATATATCTATATATATATATATATATATATATATATATATATATATAAATATATCTATATATATATATATATATATATATAAATATATCTATATATATATATATATATATATATATATATATATATATATATATATATATATATATGTAGTGTATATCGGGCCGGTTTCCCGTTAAAATTCAATTCTGATTTATATCAGTTCTTTTATTTAGATCCTACTGGGCTTGATAATATAAATATGCAATTAACTAAATTTATTAAAAATTATTTCATTCATTTATAATTCAATACAACCATAAAGATAATCATCAGTTAAAAATATTGCATCAATGATTTTAATCTGCTTAATGCACTTTTCAATTATATAAAATTAGTTATACATAACAAAATCTATAATCAATATCAATTGAATAATTTTGCATCATTTACATATTGATTACACCTTACTGTAATTGAAAGAATTGAATATGTATATAATACGTATAAAAAATGTTATATCATTGTTAAACTTTTTTTATAGAAAATCTCATATTACTTTGATTGAAAGAATAATAATTTGACAATTTAAAATTTCATTAATAAATATAATCTACTTGTATTTCATATAAAATCTTCTTTCTTTCTACTTAAAAAACCTTTGTTCTCATAAATGTCTATGATAACTATATAATCAAAAAAAAAAAAAATATTGTCAATAAAGGAATATGAAATCTTATTTTATTAAATACCATAACTCTTTATTAAAATATATCAATGAAGCAGAATACACAAATATTTGTCACTAATTAATTTATATTAAAATTTAAATTGTTCATTTTTCATTAATATTATTGCAATATAAATTTTGCTCAAATTATTGATAAGTCAAAAATTTACCGACACTCAGCAGGATCAAATAAAAGATGTTCCTATATTTCAGACAAAAAAATGCACGTATTGCTATACTTATTAATAAATTTATATGTGCGTACGTGTTTATCTGTGTGTCTGTACGTATGTATGTATGCTTGTGTATGCACAATGTATATTATTATATTATTTTTTCTTCGATTTATTCATTCATATTAGACTATTTCTAATGCATAAACTATAAAAGAAAAAAAACTTTAAAATCTTTATATCGGATTGAAATTTTCTTCGTCTTTTTGGAATTTTATGAATTCAGTGCCAGATTGACGCCCCAGTAAAAAGTAATATTTTCACATTCGTCATACAATTAACATTTGAGTAGTGTTAATAGTTGATGTTTATAGATGAGATGTTTTCATCTCGATTTATTAGCGGTACTTTACTGAATTCAAAATATTGACTTAAGCGACTTAATCGTTCGAATAGAAGTGCGAAATTACGTTTAGATTCTGAAGTTAATTTTCAGACGTATTTGAAACAAAAAAAAAATAGTTGCTTAATGAGATATTTTACTGTGTAACAAAGATTAAATTTCACGACAGTGATATAGAAGACTCAAATGACCAAATAATAATATATTAAATATTATATACATATACAGAATATATATTAATTAGTATTATAAATTGCTTTCGTACTTCAATTTACATAGCAATATTAAAATTCATATTTAATTAATATATAGTATAAAACGAAACGCTTATAAATTTATATATATATATATATATATATATATATATATATATATATATATATATAATAAAAATATTTAAAAAAACATTTTTTTGAAATTAAATACATATTAATGTATATATATATTATGATTTTGTAGTTTAGTATAATCTAAAATTTACTATATATTTGAACATTTAGTATATATATAGAAACAGAATTATATATATATATATATATATATATATATATATATATATATATCGTCATAGCGTTGATTTGATACTTAAATAAAACCTGAACTGGATTTACTTAATATCATCTATGAAAACGATGCTTTATATTAAAATTTTACATTATACTCAACTATAAAACGAAGAAATAACATATATTTCATATGTATGTATGTTATCAAATTAAGTATATATATATATATATATATATATATATATATATATATATATATATATATATATATATACATAAATTAAATAAAAACATGGGTTAATCTGGCACTGTGTAAAAACGAATGGAATATAAATAGTTGTATGTCATTTCAAGTACTATTTCGAGACTAAGACTTTGCATGTTTTTTAATAAATGACATCTTATATTATATTTGGCTTTCAAGAATATATATTTCTACAATACAAAATAGACCAAAAATAATGGTTTGATAAATAAATCTTTAATTGCTAACAGTTCTAAAGATTTCAAAACATGGCATATTATTTATTTTAAGTCATACAATTTTAAAAATTGTGATCGTAAAAATTATATTTAACTTTTGTATCTATATCATGGATTTATTATTGAAATATATTCCATATTAAAAATATGTACTTAATTAAAATATTTAATCCTAAATGTTGCCTGATTTGAACTTTATAGAACAGATAGCGTTTAATGTGATTCAGAATGGATATAAAATAATATTTGTGTCATTATGCACAGAAAGTGATGCAATCTATGTACATTTTCAATATATATTTGCATAAATGGAATCATACTGTTGATATAAGTATATATGAGTGCAAAAATGTAATCGCTTTTCATTAAATAATAAATAAAACAGTTAGTATGGTTCAGTTTGTGCGTTCATATCTACAATCACCATCGACTACGTATAATATTATGATTTCAAAATGAAATATGCTTGCAAATTATCATTTTCTTAAATGTATATAATGAATATTTTTTTTTAATTTTAATATTTATTATATGTGTCGTTAGAATTTTATTATTTAAATATAATATACATACAATGATAAAAATGCATATATATATATATATATATATATATATATATATATATATATATATATATACATCACAGGTAATTGAATGCAACTAATAATATAAACAAACGATTTTTAAATGTCTTTTATACGTAATTATATTATATTTGTTTTTTAGTTAATTCTTTTTAGAATATTTTTATATACAAGAAAATCTTTGAAGTGTTATCAAGAAAAAATTGTACGTTATGATAATTATTATTGTTATTTATATTAAAAGAAGAAAAAAAGATGTAATATTAACCAAAAGCGAAGCACAATTTAAATAGCACAAGCATTTCTTATTGTACTATGTCAAAGTGTGATTCTGCTTTAAATTGTACAAATCGGGTCAAAAAATATTCTATAGACAGATTTTTTAATACAGTTTATAAAATTTTATCATTTTCAATTCTTGAATTTACAATCAAAAGTATAATAATAATTATTTTTTATTATATTATGAATAATAGTGTAACCTTTTTGACCCGTTTTGTATCAATAAATATACTTATATAATTATTTGTCGTCATTTTTAAGTCTTACTTAATAAACTACATCTTTAATAACTAACCACCCGCAAATGTTATGAACTCTTATCGATCATAAATTATTATCTTGTAATTTGTTGTTAAGATGCAATTTGGAATTTCACTATAATGTAACATCCTAGTGTTGTTTCGCGCTTTTTATTACTGTGCAAAATTTTATCGTTTTAAGATTTTTGTGTATACAATGGAAAAAAAGTATATAAGTGCACCATGAAAGGTAGCATTTGTCATCGATGTATGTGTGAAATTAAAACACACTAACTTTTTCAATTTATTCATCTCCTGATTCTTCTTCCTCTTCTTGTTCTTATCTTCTATCGGACTTTCATCTTTAACCACGTGGATTTTTCTTCTTGACTTGCGCAGGCCTTTAATTCCTCACTATATGGAATTATATGACAAAAATAGCGATTTTTTCAAATGTGAATAGATATAAATTAAGGATACATATCAATGTTTATTTTAATTATATATTTTATATATTGAAATAATTTTAGCACTCGTATTATTAGATGTTATTATAAACGGTATGGTCCAAAAGAATATCATTCTATTCATGTCATTGAAACTTTTTTAGACTTCTGACAATCCATAAAAATGCGAATAATTAAATTTGTGCAATTATATAAAATCCAGTGTCATTCAAAATATAGTTTGACATTGAGAGAAAGATAATTTTTTGGATCATACAGTATATTAAATATATACATATATATTTGTCATTTGAAATAGTTATACTTTCATTATAGCGATAACGAGTACTTCCAAAAAATTGTCGATAGTAGAGTTGCCTTTTTTGCGTCATTAAAGCAAACATAGTTTTTATTAAAATGCCACGCGAAACCATAAATATACAAAAATTATGACGATAATACATAAGTTTTTTGGTGAAATACAAGGTTTTAGTAAAGCTAAGTTTGACTGGATAATTTAAAGATTTTTATTTATCTCAAATAATGCCTGAAATTTAGTTAAACTTATAAATTATAATTATTTTAGATAATTTATTATTTATGCAATTTAAATTGTTAGATTTAAAAATTATTATTCGTGACAATCTCATAGTACGTTATAAAAATATTGTCAATACAGAAAATATGCTGTCAGTTAATGAGAAAATAATATCACTAAATATTAAAATCTAAATAAATTTAAAAAAACGTTGTTTTATTTATAATACATATACAAATTATGTATTAAATTTAAAAACTCTTTCTTTAGATATAATCCAGACAAACTTAGTTTTACAAGTACTTCTGATATTACCAGTAACTTGTATATACATAGTATTTGATATAAATAATTACATGTATGTATGTAATAATGATAATCGTACTGCATTATATTAAAAAAACCGAGTTTCCATCATGCTGCACGAAGAACGACAAATGTTACCTCGTGACGGGGCACACTATTAAATCTATTATTATACATAAATATTATATTATATTTTATACGAATAAGCTGATTCCTTAAACTAATGTTTCAATCTCGAAAATTCTCAACTATTATTACCCTTACATTAAAATCTAAGAATCATATATTTATCTCGCATTGCAATCTTTAAAGAAAAAAGTATATATATATATATATATATATATATATATATATATATATATATATATATATATATATATATATATATATGATATATATGATATATATATATATATATATATATATATATATATATATATATATATATGATATATATGATATATATATATATATATATATATATATATATATATTAAACTAAAGATAAATAAAAAAATAAATAAAGATAAAACAAAGGAAGATGTGATAGCGTTTCAATGAATTTGTTTTTAAAATGTAGACGTCCTATACTGTTGACTATTTAGCATTGTATAATTTAAAAGATATTTAATATTAGTATATTTTCCTATTAATTGTTAAATATTATATATATATATATATATATATATATATATATATATATATATATATATATATATATATATGTATATATATATATATATATATATATATATATATGTATATATATATATATATATATATATATATATGTATATATATATATATATATATATATATATATATATATATATATATATATATATAATGATATAAATGAGTTTAGTTGCAAAAATGATGGTGATGTAAAATGGAGCGAATCTACAAGCATATATACAGGCTGGCTAAGAAAAGTCGCCATTTTAATGCCAAACGCCAATGACAAATAAATGGCGGCTCGCTCCAGCGTGTTATCCATTTTGCCGACAATATTATAAAAATATTACCAGATCACAACTTGTTTTATTTAACTCCCATTTCAAGTTTTATTTTATAAACATAATGAACGTATATCTTTTATCATAATTACAACAGTGATTTTATAAATATAAAACACATTTTTATGAATACACATGAAAAATTATACATATATAAAAAAAATATTTCTTTGAAATTCTTTAAATTCATGAAAATAATTTACAACGTTAAAAAAGGAATAGTTTTCATAATGTAACATTATTATTTTTTATTGTACACCAGTATGTAATTTTTACAAAATTACAGATAACATTTTAAAACAAAATAGTGCAAAGTAACATTCTGCAATATTTTTGTTCACTATACAACTATAATACTTTTAACAAATTAAAACAAAATATTTATATTGTAAATTAAAAATGAACAAATGATCGAAAACCATATTGAAATCTAAAATAAAACCTGAAAACATTAAATACACTTGTAAAAGTTTCAGCTTGCCGCTGAGCTATTAGCAGTGTTGCCAATCCGTAAAACGAGACGTAAAAAGAAGTTACAAATTTTTACTCCTTTATCCAATGATAAAAAAAGAATAAACGAGAAGTATTATTGTTGTAACATTTTTCTTATTTATGAACAATTTTTTTTATTATAAAATATAATATTATATTTCCATATTAGTCTTTAAGGAAGCACAATTGTATTTTTTTAAACTGCAAAAAAGAAATATTCTAAATATAGATTGATGAAAATCATTTAAAATGATATAAATAACTATAATTTTAAAAAATAAGAATATTAAAAAATATTTCATAATATATGTTTTTCATATAAAAGCTTTTTATATTTATATCAGTAAGATACATTATATACAATAAAAAAAAGGAAAAAATTCTAAATAAGTAATTCTATTAAAATTTTATTTAACAAAAGTATAAATTACATTATTATTCATTTGTTATCAAATATAAATTATATTGTAACTGAAACCAGTCAATCAATTTTAATTGAGATAATAATAATTATAAATAATGTTACTTTTTCTAAAAAATACCTGAATTTTAAATAACATTTCTAAGATTATTTTTGCATAATATTAAAAGAATATAATCATATATATCTGACATGAGAGCTAAATAAATTTCAGTCGGTAGGAGGTGGTAAGTTATAAGCGCGTGCGCGAAAACTGAGCACAGAGGCTGAGGTTCTTTTTGAGACCATAGCCATCGCACATGTGGTCCCCTAGACAACCTCCTGAACACCGTCCTCAGGACGTTTCAGCCAGAGGTAATTCATTTCTATCAAATCATTTGACTATATAAACATTTTATTCAAACATCGACAAAACACTTTTTTATAATTGAAATAAACCGCCGCTGTTTACATCGTAAAGCCAGATTCGAACCTTTTTGTAACAATAAAACGCTGAGTTTTTTTTTTTATGTTGCACTGTTATTTATCGATTATATTACTATCGGAAAAATAAATCTTTCAGTCTTATAAATTACTTAATAGTTTCTAAATTCGTAAAATTGACCTGGTTTTCATTTGGGTTGTGCACTTGACCTACTTAGCCTATTCTACATCTACCTATTTTATAATATACTCGTATATTATATATAATATAAACAATCTTTTAATATACTTATTGTAAAAATATTCATCACTTATAACAGAAACAAAAAAAAACATAAACGATATGCCTTATCGAATTAAATACTAATTTGCATGCAGTATGCAGCGTGTTGTCTCTAGAGGAGCGTGGTTCTGCAGAACGCGCACCGCTCAAGAGACAACTTTCTGTAGACGAAGAACGAGGATGTGGAGGACATTGGGCATCTGCGATAGCTGCTTTAAATGCAGATTCCACTCCCGGTGCAGCCGATGGTCTCCGGTTATACAGAGTACATTTATTACGTGGTCTAAGAGACCAAAATATAAGACCACCTCCTTGTGCAGCGATGCCCCTTCAGCAAGTATCATTGCATATAATTTTAATACTTATTTCTTTACTTAAATTTAAATCATATATTTCACTTATAGTGACAAAAGGGACTCTCTCGATTGTGGAAGATGGTTAAGAGCGTGGGTTGAAGCTCGTGCACTATCGAGAGCGGCGAGACAATTTGCAAATTCTCCCCAGCGTGCGGCTCTTAGAGTTCGTGCCGCATCAGTTCAGTTAGCAGCGCTTGATTATCCTGCATTTCAACATATATTACAAACGCTGTTTCAGGTATAAAAATTGTATTGAAAAATATTAAAGTTGACAATGATTACATAAGAAATTTAACTACATATCCAACCAAAAAATTTCAGGAAGGTGGTGCCAGTCGAGAAAGAGTTTTAGCTCTATTTTATTTTTTAAGTGACTTATCTGTAATTGCACTTCGCAGTGGAGCGCGTGCTCATTTTTGTCGACTAACTCATTGGGCTGCAAAACATATAACCGATTGTGCAACACCATGGGTGGCTAGACACGGCGGTTGGGTTAGTTTTCATTAATACTAGATTATAAAATATTAATCAAAATTGTATAAAAAGAAATATATTATTTTATATTTATAGGGACAAATTATTGGTGCTGAAAGTACTGTAGTCGGCGCTGAAGCAGCATTGGTTGCTGCAGCTTGTGCATTTGCAGTCGTCTGTCTCTATAGACTGCTCTGCAAAACAAAGCCAGCAATACTTTAACACTTATAAAAAATTTGATATTTATATTCTACTTTTATATGCATTATTTGTAATGCATAAAATTCAAATGAAATCATAGCATGAAGACAATACATTCATGTTCAAAAGAAAATAGATTTCTCAATAACGTTATCAATGACCAACTTAAAAATCTTTATATGATCTTTTGAATGATAGAATATTAATTAAATCTATCATTATATAAAATAAAAATATGGAGTTGAATTATCATGTTTTATTTAATTTATATTAAAATCAGCGATATGATACTGAAAAAAAAAGTATTAGAAATTAGACTATATTATTTCCATTTCTGTCTCGGCATTATAAAGAATTTTTAGTAATCTTATTTTAAATTTTTCATACTTTATTATTCTTATAATAAATCTTATATTAGATGATATTCTATATATGGAATAAAAATTTTAATAAAATTTTTAATTTTAATTGTTATTTATAATGTAGATCGTTAAGATATACTCCGCCTCGACAGAAATGGCAGGGTGACATTCTAACATATTTTATTCCTATCACACTTCTGTTCAAAATAAACAAATATATTAAACATAAAAACATGCCTTGTCAAGTGAATATATCACATGTCATGAGTGCTGTTTGTGCCAAAACAAACACTAAATTATTTATAAACAATAATGTATTATATACAAATTTTAGATGTTAAATGTTGAATATTCTATTCAACTTCTATTGTTGATCAATTTAAATTTATTTACAATGGTATATAATAATTGATATATTTGTATATGAAATTAAAAAAAAAGTTCTATTTCTGAACAAACTAAGAGCAAATTAATCAATTGATCGAATTTCACGTATGACTAAATCACAAGAATAATAAATTTATTACTATAAAATATATATATTCTTAAATAAAATCCTGCTATATTTTACACTAAAAAGAAAAAAATATTTTTTCTTAAATTATCAAAATATTAAAGATGTAATAAATAAAGCAATTGCATTAAATGACACAATATTTTTCCAACACTTTTTAAATTTTAATATTAATAGATAATGAAGAGAAAGCTTTATCATGAAAACGTTACTGTAATAAAAATTAATTATAATAATATAATATATTTCGTGTATATTTCAGAACAGCGTAGTTCATGAAAATAATATTTATGTTGTTATTCTGTCAAAATCTTCTAAATAAATATGTCAAATTTTGTCTGTTAAAATTCGTTGTTACGAAGTGATAATATTTTTGATGTAACGAATAAAATTATAATTAAAGTGTTTAGCGTTTCAATTGCATGTTTCAAATAAATTTTGATATAAAAAATATCTGAAATAAATTATATATCTAAAAAATATTAATATAGAAATATATTCTTACTTTTATTTATGTTTAATAAGAATTTCAATAGTTCGATATGAAAAATATAAATTCATAATTCTTTTACAAAGAAACTAAATCAGTACATATTTTGAATCATCGAGATGAATATTATATTTAAAACATATATTTTTATTATTAAATTCCTAGATTTTATTGCTGAAAAGGTACAGCTTCTTCGTTTGAAAAGTTAAACTAAAATCAGATTAAAAATTGAAAAGAAATGCACAATGGATTAAACAATGAAATATAATAAAAGAGCAAATTTTAAGTATCAATGGTGAATCGTAAGCGTTATCAAATCACAGAGTTCAAAGCGGTATCCCTCTTGTAGTAATAATAAAATTGAGTACTTATCACAGAGACGTATTGGTGAAAAATATTTTAATAAAAAATTCGGAATATAAATGACCTCTCAAATAATAAATCTTTGAGAAATCATTAACATATAAAACTCCAAAAAGGATTTTATTATTTTAAATTAACATAAATGGATCATAGATGAATGATCAAATATGTAACACTGTGATTAAAAATTTAGGTGAATTTATTTAAAAAATTACACTGCGATCAATAAGTAAGGTGAATATGATTAAAAATTAAGGTGAATTTTTTTTTATAAAATGTATACTGTGATCAATAAATAAGGTGAGTTTATTTAAAAATTTACACTGTAGTCAAAAAGTAAGGTGAATTTCTTTGATTACATTCACTTTACTTATTGATCACAGTGTAAATTTTTAAATAAATTATCCTTACTTTTTGATCACATTCACCTTACTTAAAATGCTATAAATTAAAACTGATCTTCATAAATAGTATTCTGGACAAATTCAGTATTAGTTATAAAACTTTCTTAACTTATGAGCTTTTAAATCTATCAATCCAAACTTTAAACCTTCGTGCATGAACACTTAAAATACTATTATTTTAACTTTAAAAGAAATCATTAAATAATTTACAATCTGAAATATATCTTTTAAGTGATCTAAAATTAAAAATCAAATTATCAAGTGACAGCGAATGATATATATCAATTGGTGGCCATCTAATACGGTTCTGGTGTCATACAGCGTATTCAACGTCGTAGTTAAATCTTGACACGAATGAGACAGGGCATGGAAGGTGGCGGACGACAGTGGAGGTCTACGCTATTAGTGATAGCTGCATTCTTATTTTTATGTTCTTGTGTTCTCTTAGTATTAATTGCTGCTCACAAGATTGCAGCACAAGCTGCTCGAGCTGAATGTGATCAGCTCGAGCAGCGTTTGCTGTCTCGTATTCGTCTTCATTGTCCAAAAGCAGCCAGCAGATATCCTAGAGACACAGATAAGGTATATTTTTATTTATCATTTCAATATGAACGATTGTGTCAATTTATTAAATTTTATTATATGAAATTATAATCTAATGCTTTTCAAAATTTTAAATTAAATTCTAAAACGTTTTCCAAAATATGTAAATATTTTAATAGGATTTAAAAAAAAAACGTGTCCATACCTTTATAAAAACGATCATTTATTTTAGTTCACTTTAAATGTTTTACATAAATGTTTTGTGTTTTAGAATGTTTTGATTACATTCTATTGTCATGTGTTTTAAATCAGTATTATTATTCAGTAGTAATAACATCGTTTACTATTTTATTGATTGAAGCGGTAACTTCCTGTTTCTCATTGAAAGTACCTTCAGTTCAATTAATCTCAATAAATCTAATTTATTTATTTCAACATCAAAATAGTCATTTTATGATCGACCGTTTGCATAAAATCACTTTTTTCACAATAAAACTATAATTTTGAAACAATAAACATTTTTTTTCTTCTATAAGTTGATAACGAAATGACCTCTTGTTACCAAAGTGATGTAAATAAACAATAACCCAATTATAATATACAATGTTTTCGAATTAAAATAATTAGAGTACCATTTTTATTTTAAGGTAGAAGACAATCAAGTGGGTCCACATGTAGAGTTTTTCAACCCTAAAGTTCGTGGAGAACTTCAGGCGAAAGGAGAACACGCACCGGGTGGAGATTCGTGGGTTTGGCTCACCAGTTATTCTCGAATTCCAGTATGATAGGGCAATAATTAAATTTAATCTAACTGTTAATTAGCGTTATTCGGGCATTTTTTTATAATCGCGAATATTTATAGTATCAAGTAGTACAAGGATTTTGCCGAGCAACCCAAGAATATTGCCCACCTGGAGCAGCTGGACCTCCAGGTATAGCAGGACCAAGAGGAGAACGTGGTGATCGCGGTGCCCCTGGTACTCGCGGAAATCCTGGTTCTAAAGGTAAAATCTAACTTACAATTATCACTCATTAACACTGAAATAACTAAAATGATGAAACATTTTAGGAGATTCAGGATGGCCTGGAAACCCAGGATTGGATGGACGTGATGGAGTTCCAGGGGAACCAGGATTGGACGGGGTCCCCGGAAGAAGTGGGGCCGATGGAGCGCCTGGAGCACCAGGACGACATGGCACTAATGGTGTTGATGGTCGTAATGGCACTGACGGTATATATTTTAATTTATACAAATTTTTTAAAAAAGTAAATAAAATTATAAATTATTAAATGTACAATTTCTAGGTAAACCGGGAGCACCTGGACCACCAGGACCACCCGGACCTCCTGGTCCAAGAGGTTTGTTGGTTTATTCACAATATGAATAAAATGTAAAAAAATTCCATCAAGATATATATATATATATATATATATATATATATATATATATTATGTTATAAGGTATTTCTGGACCAAGAGGTAGAGTAGGAAAATCTGGAAGCGATGGAGCACCAGGATTACCAGGTGTTTCTGCATGGTTACATAATGCCACTGGTCAATTATTAGTACCACCATCAATAGCAGGTAAAATAAAATAATTTATATAATATGCAAGTTTTGAAAATGAAACAGTTAACAAATTTATATAAACAACTATAGGTAAAGATGGGGAAGTTATAGTTGTGCAGGAAGGTGAAAGTGTCAAGTTAAGATGTGGATCAACTGGTCAACCTCCTCCATCCGTCCAATGGTCTTCAGGTACTGTTGTGAGTGGCACTACTGGTGGAGCATTGAGATATGGTCCTTGGAGAGTATCCTCACACCCTGGACCACTTTTTGAAATGCCAAAAATATCCAGACAACATGCCGGAATATATATTTGTACTGCATTTAATGGTGTACCACCACAAGCAAATAGGACAATTCATCTTGAAGTTCACTGTAATATTTTTTTTATATTGAAATCATATTTTTTACTCGTATTTATAAAAACATCATTACTTCTACATTATTTAGTTCCACCACTTATTCGAATTAAAAACCAAATGATTGCTGCTCGCAATGGTTCTTCTGTCCAACTCGAGTGTGAGGTAAACATTTTGATTATAAATAAAATATACTTAACTAAACCACATGTTTTAAAAGTAAAAATATTAAATTAGGTGGAAGCTTATCCAGAGCCAGTCCGTTATTGGGAACGAGGCGACGGTCGTCTTATAGATGGCCAAGAAAGAGGAACTCACCCTGATATAATTACTGCAGGAGCTCCCTATCGTTCGATCATGAGGCTTAGATTGACAAAGCTAACTCAAAGTGATTTTGGGGTCTATCACTGTATAGCTAAAAATGAACTTGGTCTTATTAAAGGAATATTCACACTTTATGGCAAATTCAATCGTATTTAAAATAAAATATTGATTTTTAAAAATGTATTATTTAACTAGATTCTTAAATTTTAGAACAAGATCCATTATTAGGCACACCTCCGCCAATCGAAATGGGTATAGGTTTAACAGGCAACGAATGGGGTCCAAGTCCACCACCACTTGTAACATTAGAAGAACTCTGTCCAGCACCGCCAGCTTGTCCTACTTGTCCACGTTGTTCAGATCCAGCATTATCATTGGCCGATTTGTTAGATCACTTACATATAGAACCATTGACTGCACCCGGTCGAATATATCGCGGCTTACCACCTCGAGTGACAGGTATAATAATAAAATTTGGATTATATTTTAGTAACTATTTACGAAATCAAAATTTTTAATATTTTAGATTGTGTTTTGTATGCTATTGGTAAACCCGTATATCACAGATATTCAGAACAGACATTCGGTTCGTGGCTACGTGACGCTTCCGTTACAGCAGATCCATCAGTACTATATTGAAAATTTATTAACATACACCTAAATACGGTATTTCATTAATCAAATTAAATATATTTCAGGGTGACAAGATATGGGTAACAAGGGAAATGGACACTAAACGCCTTTTCGAATTTTCCAATAAAAATGCCTATCGTAAAGATCAACCAACAAAAGTATTCAATTTGGATCCTGATTATGTGGTAAAGTAAGAGATGTCATTAAATTGCATGGATTTTTTTTTAATGTTTTATAAATTTAAGGGTAACGGACACGTTGTTTATAACGGATCGTTTTACTATCACGGTCGCAATGGATATCTTGCTCGCTTAGATTTGATACGAAATAAAATCAGTCTAATGGAATTACCCAGTGCTGCAATTATAGTGCCAACGTCACCGCAACAAAGTCTTTCGCCAATATTAAACACATCCTTAGTGGGAGAATATAATTCGCCATCAGCTCTCTATTCAACCGGTCACACTTTTATGGATTTCAGCGTCGATGATAACGGAGTATGGGTTATATACTCCATGGAAAATTCCAATAATACAGCAGTGGCAAAGGTAATTTATTTTTATAAATATTCAAACTTTGCTTATAGAAATAGTGATATCCAATCTAAACAATTATGAATAATTTTAATAAATTTATTTCTTTATGAAATATTACAGTAATTAAATTATAAAATATTTTGATCTTTTAAAAATTTGTCATAGAATATATAGTTTAATTTGTTTTATTTTTATGTATGATTAAAAAAAATATTTCAATAATGCAGATAGATCCAGAAACTCTGCAGGCTCAATATATTTGGAATATTTCTATAAATCATCATAAAGTAAGTTTATGATACATCGTAAAATAAAAATAATAATAGATCATTTTCTGTGTAATAATGGAAAAAAAACTTCTAAATAGGTAGGAGAAATGTTCATCACGTGCGGAGTACTTTATGCTGTTGATTCTGCAACAGAACGGACTACGAAAGTTAGATTAGCATTAGATCTATATCACAATTCATTATTAGAAGTAAATTTACCTTTCACGAATCCATTCAGAAAAACGACAGCATTAGCATACAATCACAGAAATAAGGTAATATAGTGATTGTTTTAAATATTATATTTGACTTAAAACAAAAACCTTCGCAATGTTAAGCTGCAAATTTTTCAGGAATTATATTCTTGGGACAGAGGTAATCAGTTGACATATCCTGTAAGATATCATGAAATTGGTTATAATTCAACATCACAGCCAGATTCAGCGTTTCAATCACAATTAACGCCAGATCTGTAAAAATATTTCACATCAACGTTAGGTGTCATTTTTAATATATTCTTGTAATGAATAAAACATGTATTTAAAAATAAATTATTATTAGTAAACATACTTTAACGATAGACGTTGACAAGAATTATAATACATTTTTTATTTTGCAAATTGTATTTTTTATAGTAATTTAAGTAAAAAGACTGATCGTTACCATCATTATACCTAGTAAAATATGTAAAAAAATATACACTTAATTCATTTTTTTTATAAAATAGCTACTTTTGTAAATATATATATAAGAAAATTAATATAATAGCATGATGTTAAGAAATTATGTTTTATTATATTACAACAATCCTGATCAGTCTTTCCTTCAACTCCCAAAAATAAATAAATAAAATAAGATTTATATAATAAAAATACAAAAATACAAGAAAGTCCTAAAAAATAGATAATAATATATATAATAGTAAAATGTCAAAACACTTCAATTTCAGAGAAACAAACCTAAAAGATTATAAAGAACAAATAATTAAAATCAATCAAATTTAAGAATATATATGTATATGTATATATATATATATATATATATATATATATATATATATATATATATATATATATATATATATATATATATATATATATATATAATATTTAATAAAGAGTAAAGAATATATTAAAAAAAACAAACAACTTGGGGATACAAAAACAATTTATTCGATTAATTACAATGCGTACATTAGTCTATTAAACATTTCTTTATATGTATGTAAATATTTTTTTTATGTATTTATTTCCAAATTAACTGTAATATTATATTCGCATTCTATTTCAATAATATAAATTAAAAGCTTTATTTTATTATTCAGTAAATTCGATCCATCTGATTAGTCAATATAAATATCAGTATTTTACATAATATATCAAATAGATTATTCTGATTATCCATTAAATTTATCAATGAATATTTACTATCGAGTAAAAATGCATAGGTTTCCTTCATTATTTGTACTTGGAATAAGATAAAAGTAAAATGGGGCGGACACGCAATAACGACAATAATTTTTATTTTTTAATCTAAGAAACGACACATGAGGAGAATATAAATGTGACCAGCACAAGCAATTAAATCTTGGTCCCTCGACGTTACTAGCGATATTAAATTTCAAACTTGCAATAGTAAAATCATAATTACATTGTAAAATTTACATGAGAACAGCTACAAGGAGTCGTATCATAAATAACATTTAATAAGAAAGCACAAGGTATATATAAATAAATATATATATATATATATATATATATATATATATATATATATATATATATATATATATATATATAACTTCTATGAAGTTCAATTATCACATATCATTTCACACAGACTACTATTTCACACTAAATTGTTCAGGTGAATTTCAAAATGTTATAAAACATTTATTTTTAAGATTTTTTTCCATTTCGCTTAAAAGATTTAAGGTTGCGATTTATTGCTTGATTTTTCTTTTTTTTAGGACAATCTAATTTAATATAGTTTCACAATTGATCTAAGAAACGAACATATATATATATATATATATATATATATATATATATATATATATATATATATATATATATATAATGAACTACAATATTTATTTTTGATTTCATCACAAATATTACGACAATGAACAATCTTTAGTGATTAGTGCTTAGTACTTTAAAATGACATTCAACATACAATTTGAAAAATTTCAGTAAAAAATAAATATTAAAACGTAATATAATAATAACGCTTTAAACATTGAAAAAAAAAGTATAATTATTTTAAACAGTATCGTTTTCAAATTTAAATTGCATGTCTCTTCTACAAAATGTATTAGAGTATTATTTTAAAGTGCTATAACTAATACTACTGTTAAATTTATAATTGTAGATTTTCAAAAATAGCAGAGAATTGATCTCAAAACCTAAAAAGAAATGTAAATATCCAATAAAAATCTATTACAAAACTATTTCATAACATATGATATATAAGAATTTTATTGTGTTACAAATTCAACCAATACGAATTGAAAGTAAAATTCATTCTTTGATAACTAATTTTGACAAAAAATCTCTATGCGTCTATTTCTAAAAGACTATAAAAATGACTAGATATATAATATTTAAAATATAAATTAAATTGTGGTTTAAAAAAATATGGAATTATAAATTGTACTTTTTTGAAATTCAGTCAGAGGAGAAATAGAAAATGTTTTCTTTTTTTATTTAACTCGTACAAAATTATTGAGATTATATATCTGGAATAGCCAACAGATCAACCTCAAAGTGACTCGACAATCGAAGTAGTTTTTCATCGGTTAACAATTTCACCAAAAATTAATAGTGTAATAAATTTACTAAAAAAAATTTTTTTTTTCCAAAATCACAAAAATGGTCAATTACATATTCTTGAAAGGTGATCATCTCTGTCATATACTATCAACATAAAATTTAAAATAAATTAATAAAATTCAGTATAAAAAAGAAATAAAGTACTTGTATAATGCGAATTATAGACTTTATGAATGTTCTCATCTTTAATAAATCAACACAACATTAATACAGTGTTTTAAATCTCAATAAGATTTTTATTTGGAATTAAATATAAAATATACATTTTTACTAATGAATATATTCGAAATCAATAATAAATTTTTATTTGTGAGATTGCTTCGAATACGTGTACTGTAAGCTCATTATTATAAATAAGATCATCGTTGTTGAGAATTATCAATATTATAAAATGAAAAAGAAAACATTTTTTCTTTTAATTATATAACGTTTTGAAATATAAGCTCGACTCGTTTTATATATATCATGGTACATTTTTATAATAAACAATATTAAATTTAAAAACGAATGCAATGTCACCAGGAATGATATATTCTAGTATAATAATTTATATTGTCATTTCCATTAATCGTTTTGTAGTCACTAAGAAAATATATATGGATAATTTATAAATTTCAACTGGTTTAACATTTGTTAACAATTAATAACAAATTTAATACTATAAGGATTAAAAATATACACACATTTTAAATAATGCAAGCATACGCTTTCATAAAGTTTAAAAACATTATTATTACAATTAAAACTTAATTAGAATGTCATCAATCTGACAATATCATTAAATTTTAAGTAATAATAATTCATAAAATCTTTCCTAGTGACTTCACTGTTATTTTTATCACCAGAATTTATAACTTAACGAATTACAAAAATGAAATATATTCAATTTCATACAATATGAAAAAATAAAAATCGGATTAATAAATTTGTCTACGGTAAAAATTGTACCACCTATGATTTGGTACATCAGTATATAAAGAGTACTGTGAAAACTCGAATTATTGCTTTACAGCACCATGAAGTATGAAATTACCATTACAAAATATCTCATTGAACTAGTAATACTATTGAATGAATACTAAAAGCGAGGACCATCTGCACTAATGTCTACAGATGAGAGCAATAGATTGCCACTTAAATTACGACTTGTCCATATTAATACCCTATTTATCAACATCTGACACTAGTTCATTCTTGAAATACGTATATATATATGGTATATATATTCTACCCCAGTTCAGTTCATCTGATACTATCAAATATGAATATTTAAGCATTGTAAACTAGCTGTCACTTGCATGCAGGAAGACGTTAAACATCTTAATATTTTCCTTATAATAAACGTTGACGTGGAATATTATATATATATATATATATATATATATATATATATATATATATATATATATATATAATATAATCGAAAATTTTCCAATACTGAATACAGTATGAACACATATATAATCAGTTGACTAATGTGTGCTCACAGTTATTTTTTTTTCTTCGATTATATTTAAAATTACTATGATCCTCAGTTTATTATTATGTTATAGGCCATTTTTACATTATTATATTGTATTTTTTTTTACTCAATAAGCATTGTAACGTGTTATATACATTATTATACTGTACTTTTTAATATCTTTTAGTAAAATTTAACAATATTGCTATTTCAAGTTATACATGGTCATGATTATACTTGTACAATAAATAGAAACAATAATAAATAATTTAATAAAAATGCTTTGCACTTATATAATTTTACGAACTGAAATAAAACATAAATATCAAGTACACGAATTACTGACTTAAGTGCAAAAGGTTTTTGGTATAAAAGTAACTTTAAAATTAAACTTAAACATAAAATACAAATAAATGTAGTGCAAAAATATTATTAGTATAAATTAGTGAGAAAAAAAATCACAGCCAACATAATATTAAAATATTCAAACGTAATATGGGTTTTAGTAAATATTAAATAATTATTATAACACATAAACACAACAATCATACAATACAATTAACTAATCAATATCATCTTTTAGATAAAACCGCATATTAATTTAAGATAATATAAAAAAATGGATTTAAAATCTTAATAGTCAAAATTTTCATAAAATATATTAATATATTATAAATATAAAACGTAAAAATTAGCCTCTTTACTTTCGTAAAGCGAAGGAACTCGATATTTAATTAACACAATTTAATCGCGATTAAATAGAAATTCCGCGTACCAAATATATTGACAACTAAGAAAACGATAACAAAATTTTGACTAATAAGACTATTTATTACCTATACATATAATGATTTTATTTAAATAATTTATGAACATATACACCATATTAGTCCCGTAAAATAAGGGCATATTTATAAAACTAGTACATTATTGTTATCCCACACGATAATAACATTTATTTATATAATTAAAAAAAATACAAATTTTGTTATAATCGTTTACCAAATTTGGAGACGTATAACTTTGATTAGTCGAATAAATTAAAAAATTCATCAAATATAAACCAAAATTTCGCGTATTTAAATGATGAATTTTTTTAATCGCATGAATATACAATATACTTGTGAGGTATTTTTCTTCTTATAAACAACGCTATAAACAACAACAAATATAACAATTTATTATTGATGAACGAATAAAATAAATTGAAATAACATCACATTCAACATTAATACTTATTAATAAATAAATATATAGGGTAATACTGATATATACGGTCGCAAAATATTTCTTAAATATTTACATTGTTTGCGATCGTTCAATTTACGCTCCGTGCGAGGGTTTCGAAATTGAAAAACAGCCAAGTTTCGAACTCTCGGGCGAACGAGACGGTCAGGGTATGGTCGACGACGGGCTCGGCGGAGAACTCGGATGGTGTCGGGATCGCCTCGACTTCCAACGAAACACCAACGCCAATATACTTCTCAGTCTTCGCCAACGCCGACGTCCGCTGCCGCTTTGCTGTATGCAAATTCTAATTGTAAAGTAAAATAAAAGCGCGCACAACAAATAGACGGACGCTTACCTGTCTATGATTTTTACGTCTAATTTCTCTAATGAGCGCGTGGAACGCGTCGTCGATATAATGTCGAAGCGCGGCCGAGGTTTCGAAAAAGGGGCATCCGAATTGTGCGGCCAACTGTTTCCCTTCCTCGAACGTCACCTGCAAAACGGACAAACTTACTCTTAACGTAACCTTAACGATGTGAAGCGTAAACTTGAAATTATCGCGAAACTCTCACTTTACGAAGATTGTGAAGATCCCGCTTATTGGCGATCAACACTAGAGGAATGTCTTCGTGAGGTCTCACGCGGGCGATCAGTCTGCGATATTCGGCGGCCTCTCGAAAACTTTGACGATCGGTCACGGAGTAACAAATGACGAAGCCTTCGCCGCAACGCATATATTGATCGCGCATCGCGGTAAACTCCACTTGGCCGGCGGTGTCGAGAATGTCCAACAGCGCGGGCTCTCCGTCGATCACGGCCTGCTGCTGATACGAGTCCTCTGTAAACCACAATAAACCACAATAAGTCCACAATAAGAGTTACCGTTAATAGTCGCAAATTACCGATGGTAGGGTCGTGATAGTCGAGGAAGCTGTGGCTGACGAACTGAAGAGTGACGGCCGATTTGCCGACGCCGCCGTCGCCGAGCACGACCACTTTGTAGACGCGCGGCGCCCCGCAACCGCCCTCCATCTTATGACAACCGCTGTCAATCTGTCACCGCGACCATTGTGACGAGCGATTCGCTACAGACTTCGCGAGCGGTCCTTTAAAACGAGTCGAATCGCACTAATGTCACAGTCCGTTATAGTCGCAACTTCTCATTTATTTTATAATTGAAATAAAATCATATAATACTTATAATTCGACTCGTAATAATTATTAATATCAAAAATTTATTTAAAAACCATTAGAAAAACAAAGAGTAATAAAAGATAACCCGATTTTTTTATATAATATTATAAACATCAAAGTGAGGTACGGTGACAAAATTTCAATCCTAATAATCGATTCCCAGAGTAAACAAAATGTTTGTCTCCGGAAGACGAGCTCGGAGATCACCATTGTTAAGCGCGTACCATATGACCGGGAAGAGTGTCACATAATAATTATCGGAATTATAATCTTAATTGTTATTAAATTTCTTGTTGCTAAAAATTTTAAATATCCCCTCATAGTTTAACACATATGAATTGTGTTGTAATTTTAATAAAAATCTAGTTTAAGATTAGAAAAATCTTTTATTTACTATATCGTTTATCATCATTTTAAAAATTGATAATCCTAAAAAAAACATATTTAATTGTGTTCAATTATAAAATAAATAAGATATTTAAAATCTTTATTATTAATCATTTTTGTAAACTGTAATATGATATAAACGACGTTCGTATTATATTGCAGGCACTTTAAACAACTATCACGGGTCGTTGCGACTATAACGAACTATGGCTTTCGTGCGATTTGAATCGTTTTAACGGACTGCTCGGTGATTGGTTACCGACCGAATCGCGAAGTCTGGAGCGAATTGCTCGTCAATTATGAATTGTAAAAAAGAACGAAATGAAGAAAATATAATTATTTCCATTTTTTTTTAATACAACTACTTAAGTTTATAATTAAACGTAGACAAAAATTTGTTGTTCAATGAATAAATAAATAAAATATCAATAGAAATTTCATTTTATACATATTTTAAAAGATGATAGATAATAAAAATTTATTTGAATTTAAAATATTTTTATTAAAAAAAAAACCAACGCAATACCCCATCTCTATTTTGAACAATGTCGTTGTTCTAAATCTTCAAATTGTAATCGAAATAAACACTGGATAATTTTACAAATTATGTAATGTTCGTCGTCTGAGCGATCGCTCGTAAATTCGAGCGATAAACGATCGAAAGATAATTGAACGGCGTTTATTTTCGACGTAAACGACACGCGTCAGACATACCCGTAGTCGGAAAGGTTTGGGTCGCAACCAACGCGGCGTTGGAACGGCGCGTTCGAACGTCCCGCCGCCCGTTTTGTTTCGTTTCGATTCTGCGCTCGGTCGTCGCAATGGCTTCCGACGAGAAGAAAAAGGCTCTCTTCGTCTGTTTGGGTCACATATTTTGTCTAACACACACACACACACATATATATATATATAATAATAAATAGTCTTTTCATATCGTGTTAACGTTTTGCTCGTTTAACGCGGATCGTTTTCTGAATCCGCATAATGCTATCGATTTTTTTCTTTCGTATTCTGTATTTCGTATGACGGTAATCTCGTTTATTCAATTAGCCTCTTTACCGCATCGTCTTCCGTCGCTACGCGCTCAATTTTAAAATTTATAACAATTGTTCATTTCCTTGCACTCGTTTGTCGCATCGTACGAGATGTATACCAAATAAATATATAAAGAAGTTCGTCACATTCGTATATCATATATATATGAAAATTTCGCCTATAAAATAAACGATTAAATTCCAAACAAGCTCTTAAAATTAATATGAACACCTTTTTCAAAATGTTTAATATCTATTTGCTATAGTGCAATCTACAATATATATATATATATATATATATATATATATATATATATATATATATATATATTCTTTATAATTTGAGATGCCGATTATATTTCTCTGATGTTTAATTTAGCAGTAAAATTACTATTATCAAATCATAAATCGAAAACGATCAAAATATATAGTTTAATATGATTTTTTTTCTTGTAAATATATATTTTTCATAGCTCGTATTTTATGTTAACATATTTTAAATCGTTCTTTCTATGATCAAGATGGAAAAATATCAGACCAGATAAAATAAATTGAACGGATTAAAATCGATAATGACGCAACTCTCGCGTTTATCATTAATACGTCTATTTATCGACCGGGTATAAGTTATATATAAATATTTTAATTTGTTTTATCGATTTGACTTTTAGGCAACATATGTAGATCACCGATAGCGGAGGGTGTATTTATCAAAACCGTTAAGGACAGCGGTCGGTCCGACTCGTGGGAAATCGACAGCGCCGGAATAGGTTCTTGGCACGTCGGCAATCATCCCGATTATCGAGCACTCGACGTTATGAAAAAACACAATGTCAATTATTCTAACAGAGCCAGACAAGTAATGAAACATTTTCGTATACAAATTCTGTCACGTATCGCGTAAATATTTATTTAAAAACGAATGTTTTAAATGTTGGAATTATATAAATATAATGACGAATATATTACGTATGAATATAATGACAAAACTGTTTTTTTTTCAGATAACGAAAGCGGACTTTGATCATTACGATTTTATATTTGGAATGGACGAAGAAAATATGCGAGATTTGAGAAAGAGAGCTCCCAAAAATTCAAAAGCACAACTGTTACTTTTGGGTGAATTTGATCCCAATGGTGAACGTATTATCAGAGATCCGTATTATGTAAATATTTTTTTCTGTCAGAGTAAAACGCATAATCGTTTCATAAAAAAACATTTTTTTTGTATATTTTACAGGATGATGACTCTAGAGGTTTTGAAAAATGTTACGAACAAGCGACTCGTTGCTGTAAAGCTTTTCTCGAAAAGCAATCTTAATCGATCCATCTGTTATAATATATTGTATATTGCCAAGTTTTCTCTTAAAGAGACGTGTTCAAAATGGAATTGACATATGATGAATGTACACAACGTATTAAATACGTTTAACAAAAGTACAAAACGAAACAACACTACTATTATAATGTTGACTATTGTATAGAATTATATTTTTAATAAAGACCAGATCGATCACGATATTATCTAAATTGCATTATAGGCGATCGTTTTTCATCTCAAATTTTAAGAAAAATAAGAATTACATATTTACTATGTTTATCATTTTCTGGTCTTTAATATGCAAAATAACATTTAGGTATTTAAATTAATCATAAAACGTTTTATGACTTTCTATGTGATAATATGCCAACATATGTAGCGATTATAGCGTTTGTTGCGATTATTATTAAATATGTTAACTATAAACACTTAAGTAAGTATGCACGATATCTAATAATAGAGCAAAATATGTACTCTGTTTTATAGAAATCTATAAAATATTTCCTCTTTCCTTACATTATATTATTTATAAATATTTCATGATTACAATATGTAAACAAATAACATTTCGTTTTAATTATTTACCATTAGAAATATATATATATATATATATATATATATATATATATATATGTATGGTAAAATATAATATATTAAATGTTATTTTAATTACTAGTCACTTTTAAAACAACATTATTTTTATATAAAGAACTATTTATTAACAAATCCAATATATATATATATATATATATATATATATATATATATATATATATATATATATATATATATATATATATATATATATATATATATATATATATATATATATATATATATATATATATATTACTAAATTTTACATTTATTTTCAAAAACAACCATTACAATATTAACACTTATAATAGATATATAAATGCAATTCTCATAAAGCAACTGTGCATGTTACAAATGTGCGTTTAGAGTATTAATATATAATAATAAATAATTTATAAATATTTCTCAGATCTAATATAACATATTTTCTTAAAAAGCCAAACTAAAAAAGATAATTTTTATTTAATTTTTTGTTTTGATTAAGAAATAAATTTTATTCAAAATTTAAAATAAAACTAAGGCACAAGCGGTCATAAGAAGTTTTATCATAGTTATAACATTTTATAAATTTCATTATAATATATATTTATAAACAATTCATATTTTTGGTAACTGTAATGGCATGGATGGACGTATACTTTTTAATGTCAGACTTTTATATTTGGGAAGCGCAAGTTGTTTTTTTAATTATTTCAAAAAAAAGGAATAACTAATAAAATATTTGATAATTAATTACCTCTTATTCGTCCATAAATTATGGCATATTTGTATTTTAACGTTGAATATGAACGATTAAACAAATTTAATATAATCTCGCTAAAAGCTTACTTTTGATGTACCGTAAACAGATCTATATCGTTTTATCAATGATCGCTTATCCTTTAAAAGTCTCTGTAATAAAAATAAAATAATAATAATATTAGAATTAAACAAATCTTCCAAAATTAAGCAACGATAATAATACCTCTTTTTTTAGCGCCAATTTTGACATATGATTCTTTTTTGCAAGAGCTACCCTAACCCATTCCGGTTTATCAGGAATTGCTTGATGCAAAATATATCTTATACCCAATAAAACATGTTCCAGAATGACAAAATAAAAGAATAATGTTGGAGAATCGATATCCATACTAGCAGCATATGATTTGATTTGTGGTGATACGTATAATAATCCCAAATTTGTCATTATAGACATCGCACCTAATATTTCAAATGATCTCTGTAAAAACGAAAGAGAATAATCAAGAAATAAAAAGTGATATTAAGAAATATGTTTTAAAATAAGAAAAATTACCTGCCAGGCTCCAGTGTCTTTCACTTTCCTAGACATAGGTCTTTGGTAAACCTTACATAATTTAAAGGCATCAGCTCTTATTTCTAAGACATTATTCAAAACAGCCCAAAAAGCTGCAAGAGGATATACAGAAGAAAAAAGTACCTAAAAGAATTAATACCAAATGAAGATAAGCATCGAAATATAAAGTAAATCAATAAACTATAACTTACAACGTAACCAAATTGTATAAAAAGTTCTAAATAATCATCGTACGTTCCTTCATATTCTTCCAACTTGCCTTCAGCATCAGCTTGATCTATTCTTGGATCATCATATGTAAGACATTCAACGTTTTGAAGTACATCTGGCAATATAGTTAAATCATCATCAAGCGAAGCAGTTCTTTTTTGTTGCGGTCTCGAAACTTCACTAGTAAATAATGTTTTCAGATTTTCTTTCTGAAATAATTTAAATATGATTTGGTGATGTTGTTATTTACAAATGTATATTTAATTATTGTATGAAATTTATATACCGAGTTTTATATTTATGTGACACGTGAAAACAAACTACATTTTATAAAATAAAATATTAAAAAAAACTTGGTATATAAACATTATATATCTACATTAAAAAATTAGTAAATTTATGCTCATACACATGATGAAATTGTGAATTTCAACATTTTTATTAATTTATCAAATTAATGAAAAGTACCTTTCGCAGTAAAAAGATTTAAAAAATAATAATAATACCGCATATTCATTAAATAATGTCTTATAAGTATAGTATAAAACTCATTAAATACAGTTTGAAAAATTTATAAATATGTTTATCGCACTGTTATTCCTCAGAAATAATTGTTAATTATCATTATATTTAAAATCCACCACCAAATATTTACAGTAAAGTATAAAATAATAATAATCAACAAATCTGTGAAATAAAATGAATCTTATTAGTAAACCAAATAAGTGAATTTAAGTGGTTGCAAAATAATATCATTCTAAAAATTAATATTTTGTGTGTTTTACTAATTAGCACTTTTGCATCCACACCAAACACATCCATTATTTAATGTTAGTAAAAACAAATATAAATGTAGTACAGCAGTGATACAACATATAATAGACAAAATGTATATGATCCAACCGAATAAAATGAGCCTTGCATCATGAGTGGCAAAAGTGCTTCTTGAAAATGATTTATTGCCTGCAGAATAATTAACATTGTGGCTAATTGTTGTTTTAACATATCGATATCTTGTAATATAAAAGCTATATAAAAGAACGACATAAAATTATTCACAAATTCGAACAGTACTAGTTTAATAACCCGATGCCTATCATACTGTGACTGAGTTCGATGATTTTCTGAAATTACATTTAATGTCCAATCACAGAATACAATCATAATGTGATATATTTGTTTTTTTTTATTTTTGTTAATTGAACTTACCCCATTCAGTCAAATATGTGCAAAAACTTCTATACATTAAATTGACTACATAAACGAGAATTGTATAAACAGTGCTTGGTATCAATATCATCCAACTATCTGCATCAAAATACTTCTTCATTTCGTCTTCTGCCCAAAATGACCATAACATAACCACAAATCCACCACACAAACAAATAAAAACTATTGGTAAAGAAACGCAGTACATCTAAAATAAATATTAACATGAACAAAACGATACGACAAAAATAATTTATGTAAAGGTCGAATAAATACTTTGAGATTTGTTTTCCAACGAGGTGATTGTGGTTGAATCTTTCCTGTAATCGAATCAACACCCATTTTCCCTCTGAAATTAACTCTAGGTTCGTCCAAACTAGTCATACCGATTGTACCCCAGTTAAATGCCAATGAACTGCTTTTTTGTCGCCAAAACTACGACACATTTAAAACAAATAAACAACACAATATAAAAAAATGTATATTTAATTTTAATATAAATACCTCTAAAAATATGAGTACCCACAACACATTAAAAACACAAAAGAAAGTCAAAGTTTCATAACTAACAAATAATTGTATAAAACCCAGAATCATCGGTATGATCATAGCAATCGTATAAAATTCCAAAAATATAAAATATAAAGCAATCGATTCTCCAAAATATAGTCGAATGTCCTCTAAAATAATATTAAAAAAAAAATGAAAACTTATTATAGTTAGTCTTATTACAATATTTAATGTTAAAGTATAAAAAAAATACCAAAAGGTTGGCGGCTGAAGAGACTTAGAAACCAGTTACTTCCTAATTTGCGTAATTCATCCAAATCGTGTAAAGGGTAAATTTTTTCGATAAAACCTTCGTGCAAAAGGGATTGTAAAATAGATTTTCCTGTATAAAGACCGCATGTGTTATAACCAGGAATAAAATGTTCTCCTTCTAGTGTTCTTATATTTTCTAACTCGTGTCTGACAATAGTCTGACGTTCAGCAGTTGTAAGGAAATCATCTATATGCATTCCTTCCAATAAAAAATCTTCCATACGACTTACGGCAAATTCTCTGAGTACACCATTTCTATCATTCTTCGTTATTTCAATTTCTTCTGCAACTTGCAGAAACTTTATTTTTGAAGCAGAAATATGAAGCACAAGTCCCTGATAAAATATAAAGTTAGCTCAAAGGGTATACATAAAGCATATGAAATTGAATTAAATCGAATATACCTCTTTAGCTTTATATGGTTGCCTTCGAACTAACAATTCTGCACCACCATCTTGCCTTTCGCTTCTAATCTTCGATATAAACCATGCTAAGGTTTTTTCTTTCACTTTAGGAGCAAACTTTATAACTATATAAGTCTGAGGAAATACTCCAAATCCTTCATCAGTAAAACTAGTATCGTCCTCTGGAATACTCGTACTAATGTTTTGTTTACTCATGTTGAATAAATGTATAAAGGTTATCTACATAAGAAAAAAATATGTATACATCATGTTGTCAATATTATAATAAAAAAATTAATGTATAAAAATAGACTAACCTAACTTCATTAAAAAAAACTACAGTTAAAGATGCTAATAAATCAATATAATAGGAAAAAAAATACTACAACAGTAAATAATTCGTCGCAATATCTCGATGCTACGTGTAATACATCGATAATTTCATTAAATTACAAAACGTCAAGCGAATCTGAAAGACCGGATTATGACATAATTGGCCATAAATATATACACGTCTTAGAAATGTTTCGATTTATCGGGGTATATTTTAATTCGAATAAACTAAATAGCTAAAAACCACTAGTAATATAATAGTTTTTACAAGAATAGTTTCCGAATATTTTTTTTATATATAGCAATGAGCGGCGGCAAACCTTTTTTTATGTGCGCTTACCAAAAAATACAAATGTCGGCGTTATAAGTATTATTTTAATATGGAAAACATTTTTTTAATTAGGAAAATATAATAAAAACAAAAGTAATTCAAGCTTTTATTTGGACAATTTCAAAAAATAATATACAAAATCTATACATATATTATGATTTTATACATAATCATTTTGCCTAATAATCTTTGGACACATACATAAGTTTTAAATAATAATAAAAAAAATACGAACGCTATAAAATATGTAAATTAAAAATATTATTAATTTTCAAAAACCCATTTTTTTAATATCATTTAAAAATATTTTTTTTCTTTTTATCATAATAGTAAAATGTCTGTATTAAGTTTCATATCTGATTTACATTTATTATCCGATTCCGTCAAAACGATCCTATTGACGATTTCCACTTTACAAATGTGACAAACTTTCGCTTGCAACGAGCATTTCGAACACGAACCGTGGCCGCACGGTACAAAGAATGTATTAATGAACGCCGATTGACAAATCGTGCAATCTGCACCATCGAAATCTTCGTCACTTTCCTTATCATTATCGTCATCTTCCAGATTATTCTCGACTTCATCGACGAGCGATTCCACTTCAGGAGCGTTTTCTTCGTCGGTAACATTTCTACAATCTTCAATGAACTTTTTACCTTTCGTGGCTAATAAATAAACACAATTCGGATTTCCTTTAGCGTGTTCGGTGAATGGATCGTCTTCTGGCAGCCAATGTTTAAAAATCGAACCGCAATAATAACACTGTGTTTTATCACCGTAATCGATAAAGAAAAAGCCGGCTTTCGATAATTTAGATGGTTTAATATCTACCGGCCAATTTTTATATGTGCAGATCCTGTTGCCATAGTTTGACATTCTCGGCAATTTTGGTTCATATTTATAATTTCGACAGCGTTCACTATAGGATCGTTCAACAAAATCACAACCAATGTGTTTTAGATTATTTCCTTTCATTATGTCTTCTTTTTTAACGCTTTTATTACAGGCGAAACAGTTGAACGTTTTGAGATTTTCTTGATAGTAATATCCGTAGGAAGCCACATAGTTAAATCGTCTACAGTGCTTTTTCAAAGAATCAGCTCGATCACGAAAGTTGACAAAGTTAATACAGTTGTTTTGTTTCAATTTCTTCTCCATTATATTCTAAATCTTTGTTTTCTTGCTATAGAAATTAGAAAAATGTATTTTTATTATGTTTCTTGAAAAATCTTAAAATCGTTGAAAAAATTTGATATCGTTTTTGATATATCGTTGATTACTATACATATATATATATATATATATATATATACAAATTTATGAAGATAAAGCGGAGGGGGGGATTGACAGTAGAGGGGGGGATTTGATAAATGTTAAAAATTCTAGAATGATCTTATATATTTCTTAATTATTTCATCATTTTTTCTAGAGAATTCTTTAAAAAATATAAATAAAATGTTTTAAAATCGATTTTTTTTCATAATGATTAAGTCAAAATTTTAAATTATGTCGTAATTTTTAAGTCAAAAATTATTACTCACTTTTTTTGAACAAATATCCAATTTATAATTTTTATTTTCAAAAAAATATTTTTAGTTTTCTCATTTATTGCCTTATTAGTCTATTATGAGTTAGTGTATATTTAAATTTGGTTTTTCCTAATTTATCTATATAAAAATAGTTATAGATATTGAGTAAAATATTTTTAAGTCATTATAAATTAGTGAACACTAAAATTATATGAAACCTATAAAAACTGTTTTTAAAAACAGTCACTTTCATTATTGTGTTATATAAGTTTTTATTATCTAATTTTGTAATTCTTAATATGTTAAATGAAAATTGAGAAAAAAATATGACTTTTTTAGAAAAAAATGTTGCTTAAATGTGTAATTTTTGTGGAAAAATTATTTTGAAAATAATATTTTTAAGCATTTTATTTACTTTTATTAATTTATTGTTTATTTTTCTATAAAATATTATATAAGAAAAATCAATAAAGACAAAAAATATATTTATTTATTTATTTAAATATATAATTAAATACATTTTTTATACAAATATTTAATATTTTTACAATATAAATTTGATATACATTATAACAATAAATTTATTTAATATTTTTTTATAATATTTTATTAAAAAAAAACTCAACTCACTACAAAAAACTAACTTGTTTATTATTAAATAAAACTTACTGTTATTATTCACAAAGACTGTATAAATTTACATTATATATTTTTCATTATTATTATATATATTTTTATTTCTTAGATTTTAATATAATTTATATGAAAATATTTATTGGAAATTAAATTATTTATTTTTGTTTATTTGAAAAAAATATAATTAATATATGAAAAAAAAATCAAAATTATTATTAAATATTTAATAAACAAATATTTTTTTTTTTTAGTTTTTCTCCATTGACACGAATAATCTATTTGCCAAGTCTCAAATCTGATTTACATTTATTTTCCGATTCCGTCAAAACGATCCTGTTGACGATTTCCACTTTACAAATGTGACAAACTTTCGCTTGCAACGAGCATTTCGAACACGAACCGTGGCCGCACGGTACAAAGAATGTATTAATGAACGCCGATTGACAAATCGTGCAATCTGCACCATCGAAATCTTCGTCACTTTCCTTATCATTATCGTCATCTTCCAGATTATTCTCGACTTCATCGACGAGCGATTCCACTTCAGGGGCGTTTTCTTCGTCGGTAACATTTCTACAATCTTCAATGAACTTTTTACCTTTCGCTGCTAATAAATAAACACAATTCGGATTTCCTTTAGCGTGTTCGGTGAATGGATCGTCTTCTGGCAGCCAATGTTTAAAAATCGAACCGCAATAATAACACTGTGTTTTATCACCGTAATCGATAAAGAAAAAGCCGGCTTTCGATAATTTAGATGGTTTAATATCTACCGGCCAATTTTTATATGTGCAAATCCTGTTGCCATAGTTTGACATTCTCGGCAATTTTGGTTCATATTTATAATTTCGACAGCGTTCACTATAGGATCGTTCAACAAAATCACAACCAATGTGTTTTAAATTATTTCCTTTCATTATGTCTTCTTTTTTAACGCTTTTATTACAGGCGAAACAGTTGAACGTTTTGAGATTTTCTTGATAGTAATATCCGTAGGAAGCCACATAGTTAAATCGTCTACAATGCTTTTTCAAAGAATCAGCTCGATCACGAAAGTTGACAAAGTTGTAAATACAGTGGTTCCGTTTCATTGTAATGTCACACTTTGTTTTCTTGTTGTCCATATCGGATGTTGTTTGATTTAATTTATATTTTAAGCGGTGATGCTGATGAAATTTGTTGGTGCAGGATAAACGCAACATGATTGTGCTCAAGTTGGACACAAACTAAAATAATTGTCGAATCTTAATCAATTTTATACACATATTCGACTGATTGTGTGTTTATCTACATGTCTGATTCTGCTGTCATACTCATTCTTGAGAATTTTATCTAGTCAATTTTATTATAAATGAATATATTTCATTGTAAATAATCTATCATTTTAAGAAAAAATGTTATTTTTAAAACCGAAGCCTTCACATTTTTTTCTTTGTATATTAAAAAAAAATAACATGTCAAAAGTCGAATTATAAATATATTGTTTTGATTTATAATTAAATAAAATACAAATAATGTAATAAATTAATTGTTTATTGTGTTTGATAAATTTATATCAATTTTGGGAAAAATAATTTTATTTTTCAGGATATAACAATAATACATCATATGATAGTATTTTTATCAAAATATTTCAGTTGAAGGATAAAAATATAATTATTTCATTTATATCTTTTAATATTTTGAATACTTATCGACAAACATAAAAAAAATATGCGTCTTATATTTTACAAAAACAGTTCATTTAATGTTATGAGTAATTTAAAATATATTACAATATAAAAATGTTGGTTATATTATCTGTCTTATATTAATATATAAATTATACGAATTATTTATTATGTTCTATAGAATTGAAAATATAAATCATATTAAAGGAATTTGGATTGGTGTTGATTGATTGGAAATTTGTATTAAAATTAAACATTTTTTTTTTCATTATTATACATATAAAATTTATTTTCATTTTTTGTAATACTTATAATATAGACATGTAAATACAAGTCAACTTTTTGAATATTGAATAGATATAAAAAAAAAATAACAATACTTTCTCATATAAATTTATTATTATTTTTTACCAATAATCACGCTATTATATAAATATAAGTATGTGAGCAATTTTGATATTTGCTGAATATTTACAAAATGCATACACCACAATAATAACAGCTCGTTTTTTATCTGATCCTCTAATAAATATTGAGCCTTATAATTTTTTGCCGCTTTCAAATATGCACAATTAGAATAGCCCTTGGCGTGTTCGGTCAATGGATCGTCTTCCATCTTCCAAAGTTTGAATATACATCCGCAATGATAACAACATGTCTTATCATCTATACCTATATAGTAAAAACCGTATCTGGCCAACTTGTCACTATCGTATGGGGATGTCCAATATTTGAACGTGGATTTTCTCAGGGCATAACTGCTCATCCTAGGATTTTGGGGTCTGGCAAACGAAGATCTCGTTCTGCATTGTAACGGTTGCCTTACGAAATCGCAATCGTGTTTCAAATTTTCCAAATTGAGCAGCTCTTGAAATTCCATCGTCTTGCTGCATGCAAAACATACTATTTTGCATATATAGTCGTCATAGTAGAATCCGTGTGATGCTATCGCTTCTTTATTTTTCATAGGACTTTTGAACGATTTAATGCGATATTCATAATCAATTGGATTCATAACAAGTAATATACTGAAATGTATCGAAATACATTCTAAACTGACGCAACATATATATGTTTATCTATTTTATGTATAATTTTATCTTATCGCGTTACGATAAGTAAAAAATATTTCATCAATATCAATATATCGTTATTTTAAATTTTTTTTTTATATTGTAATAACGAATAAATATGGCGCAATATAATATTTAATAAAAATAAATTAAAATATGACTTTTAAGTTACAATCTAGATTATTCGTTTAAATATCGCAACTATTCTGAAATTAAATTAATAAAAAAAAATAATTAAATAAAAAATATTCTGAAATTAAATTAAAATATTTTGATTATCAATAAAACGAGTATTGGTTTTTGTTTGGGGAATTATTACACTTTTATTTTTTTGCTTGTTATAAATATTAATATTAATTTATTGGTTGTTCTGATATAATGCAAAAAAAATATCTAGAATCTTAATTTATTATTTTAATTTCTTTTTAAGATTATTAATTGATTAGGTATATCAAAGATTATTATTAGAATCATTACAAATTACGTGCAATTTGTATTTTTATATAGGCAGCTGTGTACATAAATTTAATATTCAATAATAATAATAATAATATATAATAAAATTTTATTTGTGTTCGAATTTTAAATCGTCGAACGATAGAACGACAATTACAATTTTCAAAATCGCACTTTCCACAAAAATACGCTTCGGGCTGAAATATTTCGAAACGAATTTACTTCAATAAAATAGTAATTATAATTTATGATTCTCGCTAAGGGGCGGGGGGGGGGCAGTAATTGCCGTGAAATAAGTTGCACGGCATCAAAGGGAGATGTCTTTTCTCTTTGATGCGGCATAAATTATTATTACACTACGCGTAAAGATTATTCAACGAAAATACGTCACGACATTTATAATTATGATGAGACATGTGGATTAATTAATGCGTAAAGTTTTACAGTAGTGTAGCCGTTCGCGTTTTTATTATTCCGATTTTACGAAAAATCGCCCCGGTCAATTCAAAAGAAAAATATAAATTGTGTGAAGAATTTTTGATTCAGATCAAAAATGTTAATTATTGTGAAAATCTCGTCGAATGGTGTGGCAACAGTTTTTTTAAACCCTCGTCTTTTATTAGCGTCGACCCTCAAACGGTATGTTTCTGAAAATTCGTTAGCCTTTAATCAGCGACAGATTAAAGAGATCTTTATAAAAGAATTTAGTACATAATAAACATGAAATAATATCTGTTTTTAAGCAAAATTTAATCTTTTTTTTTTTTTTTAATAAAAACCATATATATTTTGATACAAAAAAAAATCATGGATTTAAATTCTGACACATGTATTTCGTACAATATTTGAAAATAGTACACTTGGAACGACATTTTGTGCACATATACCCTTAGTGCATTAACAATTATTATACGCTCAACTAAAATTTAACAAATTGAACTCGAGTTCTTAATGAAAATCGTACGAGTTGTCAAACAGTTTTATAATTAAACATGTCTAACACAGCGATTGTCAACCATAAAAAAAAAACACAAATTTTATATTTATATATAGTATCATATATATATTCATACATAGTAAAAATTATTTTTGTATTGAAAAGGTTCAAATACATATATTTTTTTAATAATTTATTTTTATATTCATATATATATATATATATATATATATATATATATATATATATATATATATATATATATTATTTTAACAAACGATATATGTGAGAAAATTCAGTAGTCAACTGTGAATGCTTCACAGTTGAATATTGGTGAAAATAAAGTTTTCCCATTTATCTACGGGAAAATTCACGTTTCACGCGTTAAATACGCAATAAACATCGCGTATATTGCGCGAATTATTTTTACAATATTGCGTAATATATATATAATATATATATATATATATATATATATATATATATATATATATATATATATATATATATATATATATATATGAAGAAATAAATATGCGCGCACGTATCTTTATTTATTCTTTTTTGGAAATTTAATAAATGTCGTTTCATATGAGTTTCGTCAGATATTTGATGTCATGCGTTACGAAACGATAGGAGGAAAAAAAAGAAAAAGAAAGAAAGAAACGCTTTTCACAATATATCGCGAAATCGTCGAAAATGCGAAATTAAAACGATTTTTTGACATATTTTTCGCATGAAAAAATCTACAGTAAAATTTCTATATGTAAAAATATCGTTTTTTTTTTTCATATCGTATACACGAATATAAACGAAAATATTATCTATATTTATATATATATGTATATATATATATATATATATATATATATATATATATATATATATATATATATATATATATATATATATATATATGCGTGTATGTATATTTTAAATTATTTATCTATAATCTTTAATCGCGTTGAATATTTTTTTTTGTATATGTGATAATATAGATTTTGAAGATGAAAGACGTAAAATAACGATCGAAAAATATTTTGTTTTTAAAGATGTTTATAGAATTTTTATTATAAAAATTGAAGAGAAAAATAAAGCTGTATGGATTGGAATGAAAGTTGTTTAAAAAATTCGACGATGGAAGTTTTTGTTGAAAGCTCGATTATTTTTTTTTTATTTCATAACGGATTTAAATTATTATTTGATATGTTTACTTTATGAAAAAAATAAATAATTCCAATATGTAAAAATTATTATATTATTTAAAATTAAAAAATATTTTTAAAAAATATATTTATAAATTTTCATTTTTATTTACTACTACATATTATTTTTATTAATAAAATCTTTAATTTTATTATTTTAACTAAAATATTTATCATATTTTAAAATTATTGTTAATTATTTAATAAATTAATTTATTCAAAAATATATACAGTATCAAATATCGACCTCAAAATAATATACGTTATCATCTATGATAGATTTTTTAATTTAAAATGTAAAAATATTTATTATTATGATTTTTTGGTGATTCTGTTTGGTGAAACTGTTTAATTTCTACAGATTCAAGTCGCTAGCTCATAATTATCTTTAAATCAATAATTAAATTTTACACAATATAACTCTGTAAAAATACTGAAATTAACCCTTTGAAACTTTGAAAATGTTTTAAATAGCTAACGCATCGCTGATTTATTTTAAAATTAAATTTAATATAATGATTATTATAATATATGATATTTGATTCAATTATATAGAATTTTTTAGCAATAATTATATTATATATTATAATAATATTAAAAAAATATATGTGATGATATTGAAGTGTTTAATATTAAGTAAGCCACAAAGATAGTTTAGATATAAAGAATTGACCGTCGGGTTGTGAATATTTTTATTTTTATTTTAATATGTAAATTTTATCATGAAATTCATGGTGAATCTTCAATGTATACACACACACACACACACATATATATATATATATAAATCTATATTTTTTTAGTCACGTATTTAGCAGATCTTGCCGCGATAATAATATATTTTTAAAAACTATACTTATCATTAATTCATTTAAATATTTATACGATAAATTCGAACGAACGAATCTCACCGAAGAGAGTGAGGGTGGTGGGGGGGGGGCGAGAGGTGCATATTTTTTTAGGACACCCTATACATATAGAAATAAGGGAACGTTTAGGGTTTAAGGGCGACCGGACTAATTTGTGTAAATATTTCGGACGAGGACGAGCGGGGCGTGAGGCGCAGGAACTGTTCCGTTCGCCGGCCGACGGTTGACGATCGCTCGAATCGAGAACCGGCGCGGTCCCGTTTCGCTCGGGGTTCCAGTCGTTCCCGAACCGCGGCTCGCGCAACGGCGGCACGCTCTCGCGACACCGAACGATATATAAAAAAAAAAGAAAAAAAGTTACGAAAAGTTCGACGAGTTTCGTGTGACAAGTGTGACACTGTGCGAACGTTGCGGTTGGTCCGTTTGTGCATTGAAAGTCGTGATTTGTTTTTTTTTTTCAACATTGTTATTATTATTAATCCAGGATCATATGTATTTATTTATTTTTTTTTTTGGATTTCAATCGGTAATATTTATATATTATTATTATTTTATAAAAAAAATCAATTCATATTTCAAATTGAACTATATATATATATATATATATATATATATATATATATATATATATATATATATATATATATATCGACACATTCTCATATTCATTTTTAGATAATTGTATAAAATTAAAAAAAAATATTTTAATGTAACTAAATTGTTGACATCAATATAATTTATATATAATAGATTTAATTTTAATTTTCATTTAAAAAAATATTTATTTTTTACAATTTAGTATAATAGTTATTGAATTATATAAATCAATAATATTTGTGTGTGCATTTATCTTAAAAAAAAACCTAACACAACTGACTGATGTCTGGTTCAATTTTTCTATACGTTCTCCAATAAAAATTTATATATATATATATATATATATATATATATATATATATATATATATAATTTTTAACTTTATATATTATTAATTTACTCAGAATTTATTACACAACTTATAAACTAATATGATTTGTCAAATAAAATTAATTTGAGTGTTTCAAAAAGTACCCCTATGAACTTCTAGCATTTTAATCACATTACAATTATTATAAAAAGTGCTCGTCATCATTATATTAGTTGAATATTTTGCGAGTCATCAAACAAAATCAGAACTAAATGCTTTAATTAGACATGATTAAAATCGTTTTCGAAATTAACAACCCATATTTTGCCGTTTTAAATTTGATATTCGTGTATATTAATTATATAATAAAAGGAAAACGTTTACAAAATATATATTAATAATATTTTATTTAATACTTTTTCAATTTAAATCAGGTATAATTTAATAATTTTCAGATAATTTTTTATTAATAAATAATATTTTTATATAATCAAATAATTCTACAACCATTTCTCATTCTTTTTTAAAATCAATATATATTTTTATAAATATTATGAAAACATCGCTTGAAAATATATAAATATTATTTTTAAACAGTTTGAGAATCGCTGTTCGAGGCGAACGGGTTCTCGACGTATAACTAAACCGCAGAGTTTTGCTTCCGTTTTATTTTATTTATCGTATAAAAACCTTCGATTATCAATGAAATCCTTCTCAAAAAGCTCAAAACCTGAATATCTGCAATATGAAGCATTATTAAAGTTAATATTTTACCAAAAGCTTTAATAAGAGAAGTATAAAAAAAATAACTTCCTTTCGTATCCTTTGGGATTTTAACAAATTACGTTTTAAAACGACATAAATGTTATATATATATATATATATTTTTTTTTGAGGTTCAGGTTATAACTTGAAGTTCTTGTTTAATTAATGCGTACTTATTTAACCCCTTCGGCACCGAAATGTATTATAAATTAACTCCTAATGAATTGATTAACGGTTGGCGGTAATCGAATATCGGACGATTAAAGTTTATTAGTCTGTCGAAGTAAAACGATTAACCCCGTTTCGAGTTAATAATTTTCAAAAATTACCCTCACTCAGAAACCACCCCGAGTTGAAAATGTTCGATATTTTTGCCTGAATATAATATTTTTTTATTACTGGTTTTTTTTTATTTGCAAAAATAAAAAAATATCAATATTTAGATTTAAATGAAATATTCAGATTTATTATTGTGTAATAAATGTATTATTTTTATTGATAAAAATTGATGACTTTCATAAATGGTATATTGAAATAAAAAGTAACTAATTGAAAATATATATTAGTCATTATATAATTCATATTTTATGAAATTAATATTTTTTTAATAATGATATACACGTTTACTAATAATAAATCGACAGGTCATGGGTCCTTATTGTGATTTAATTTTCATATTACTTATATTTTTAAAACTTTGATATAATTTGAAAAAAAAATAATATTGAACTAGCTAATGATTTAGCAGATTAATTAGCAGTGTAATAGTTGTGATGAGTAATTAGACGCGTTATCAATATAACAAAATTAACCGTGATTACAAGATAACTAGTTTGGTATTCATTCGACGAAGCCGTAATCGAATTTAATCGCGGCTTCGTTAGCGCAATAATAAAATTTAAACGCGATTTTCGCATATGAAACGGTTAAAGCACGAAGGGCGCATCTGCGCCAACGCGTAAAATTCGTTTTACGCAACGGTACGTTTACGTAAATCGAATTTCGTAAAACGAATATGTCGGAAAATGATACAATTATTATTATTTTTTTTACATATATATTTATCATATAAATTCGTTGATTCGACTTTGCAATAAATTAGCTCTAAAAAGAAATCTTATCTCTATTACAAATATATTAAAAACAATTACGATTCATCTAAATATTATAATATATTAATTATTTTATTCTATATGATTGAATGTTACCATTATACGAACTATTTGAACTTTTACCGAGTTATTGATTGATTTTAATTTCGCAATTACAAGATGTGATATTATACAGATGCCTTTTATAACTTTCCCCTATATAAGTGCCCTTAAAAATAAGTTCTGATGACTAAACATATACAAGAAACATATCAGAAATACTCAAACTTGCGTTCTTTTGATTTAAGGAAATATTTATTATACTTTAATTTCAGGAAAAAGTTTGAGTATAGTTTATTTAATTTTTATCGGATCTTAATTTTCATTAGATTTATGTATTATATAATAATCGTAAAATGCACTGAATTAATATCCTTTCGTGATTACCGCATATTATAAATATTGAAATGCATTATTTATCGACCATTCAATTCGCGACAATACAAAAAAAAAAACCATAGATCGTATCGAATATTTCGATTAGAACGTAATGAAAAATGAAAAACGACACGCCATTTTCCGAAGGCATTTGTCGTGTACGAGGAAAATAAATAATAAATCGAAATTTCCCAATGAACATCTGTGTTCACGATCAGCCCGCTGTCCCTCTTGTATTTTTAGAACGGTGTTCGTCGGTGGGCGGAAAATGACGAAGGGCGGACAAAAGCGGAACGAGAACGATACGGAAAATCCGTAATCTCGATTTTAACACTAATTACCGGTGAAACCAATAAAACTTCAGCGTTGTTATCGGGTTTTCCTCTTAGCGAAAGCTCGCCCTCTATTTAATGGCGCGCGGCGAAGGGCGGACGCTTCGTCTGTTTATTATATTTAACGTTTTGATTAATGACATTTTCGACGATCTTCGTCTCCGTCTTCATCCACTTTCACGGCTTCATCTTCAGCGTTTTCGTCGACCGTTGTTCGTATCGTCATTGTGGAGAATTTGAAGAATGGCACCTTTACATAGGATCCCGTGTAAATCTTAATAAATTGAAATACGACTACGGGCTCTATTTAATATATTTTTTTTATTTATTATATTAAAATATATATTGTATATATATATATATATATATATATATATATATATATATAGTTAATTTCGCATATCGTGCGTCGAATTTTCATTATGCATATATTATTTTTTATTACTGCAATTCCACAACTATAAACAAATTGTGAACGTTACCACAAAATAACTGTGCATATATTAAAGACCTCGTCTAAAAATCGCAAACGATTATTTATTATAAATAACCGTGACCTAATTTTAGTAAGTCAAATTTCTTTATATATATATATATATATATATATTCCTCTTCGACATTGATATTTGATATTCGTCCCTTAATTATTCTGTTTTGTGGTAGAAAATGTGCAAAATTATGTTTTCCGCTCTCTATAATATAATGTGTGACCTTATTTCAAAATTTTGTACAAAAAATATTTTAAGTAAAAAAAAAAAGATTTATATAAAACTCAATCAATGACACTAATAACTTTTTAGATCAAATCGTGAATGTTACAACTATATCTATTACAACATTATTATAACGTGCGTCAATAAAATATAATTTAAATTATAATTAATTATATTGAAATTACTAAAACTCGCATACTATAAATGTGACTCTGATATCATGCTATAATTTATATTTATACATAAAATATTATACGTTATGATATAAAATGACAGATGTGTAGACATACGCTAGCTCACAAAGTGATTTAAAAGGCATTTATCACCGTGGAAACGTATTGTAATAATATAATTCCGCACTTACATTATATATCTGTATAATAGGCGATATTTGATAGTAATATAAGAAGAGGAAGAAGAAGTTGGGGGGGGGCAAATATTGCGAATATTCGTCATTGCACGTATCCAATTGCTACGGGTATTAAAACGTGAACTCGTTCACTCTCGCTCTCACTCTCACCGTTTCGCTCACTTTTCGCAGAGATTAATGTGCTCTTGTCATCTTCTTAATGGCTATTTTCATTTATTTATTACCCGCACCGCACGGTCGACAATAAGGAACAGGCCTCGATAAATCACGGATAAAAAATGACGAGGTTTTTCCGTCCGTCGAGATCTTTGTTCGCTTGTGACCGATCCATGGCAGAATGCGAAGGGCGGAAATGAAAAAAAAATTTTTTTCGCCCATCCGCCCTTCCAGCGGAAAAGTCTCCGAGTGAATCGGCGCTACGTTTGCAATGAATGATATAAGGGTGAGAAAATTTACACGTCTGCGCCTGCATTTGCTGTCCATTTTCCGAGATGAAAGTTTTTCGACTCCCCTTAAGATCTTTTGTGTACACATTCGGGGGGAGTCAGAGTGGAAAGTAAACAGGAGACAAACAAAGAAGTGTCTCTAGTTTTTATTTATTTGTGTGTGTATATGTGTGTGTGTGTTTGAGGATGCATTTCATGGAAAAGAGGAAAATGTCATAGTTGAGATATATATTTTCGTTGTTCTCTTGTGCGTTTTGGTTTTGTTGAAAGGGGAGTTGAATTTATATTTGTCGACTTCTTTTATGTGTTGATATAAAAATGAAATCAAATTATATATAAAATATTATTAGAAAGAAAAAAAACATAGCGATTGGCAACAAACAATATACGATCAAAATTTCAGATAACTAATTAAATTTCATCACGTTATATCAAACTTTATCTTAAATTGGACACCATAAATAGTCTTATTTTATGTTTTTCCAATTGAACGAAAAATATTATAAAAAAATAAATAAAAATAATACAATATAGTCGTTTGTTACATTATAAAAATTAACATAATTATCATAAAAAAAAACGTAACAGCCATAACAGTCTTGTTGACTAGACAAAGAATAGTTTAATATAAACAACACTATATGCAATAAACGACATTTATTTTCATCATATATATATTATAAATACTTCAGTTCTTAATCATTTTTCCGTTGAATTTTCTCTTTTTAAAAAATAACACTATCTATATTGTTTAAATATAGGGATCTTAAGATTTCCCATCTCTATTTTAGCACAGTACGTGACTTGTTTTGAGAAATTTTCCCGAGAAAACGTAACCACCAAAATGATATATTTCAAGTATACACACGTAGTATATAATATATTTAATAGAATATAAGCTTAAAGATGTATATTTTTTCACACAGAAAATTTTTTTCCAGATAAAAACTTCCGTTCTGAGCTACAAAAATTGATAATAATTTTGATTTTTCTATGAAATTCAAAAGAAATCACTATTCACTCAACATTTGTATTTTCGTATATCAATTTTATCTATATTAAAATTTTTCTTTTTTTTTAAATGAATATTAATTACGATAATCCAAAATTTTATATTACAATAACATATTATAATTATTGTTGAGAATATATAAGAAATTTATATTTGTTTTTTTATATTATATATATATTTATTTATTTAGAATTTATACAACAAAACAATAATTTTATATTAATTATTTTTCATTCGTTTTAATTTTTAAAGTGAAATGTTATTTGTAAACGGTATAAAGATTTTTTTTAAATTTAAAATCATTTCACTGAAATCTGATAAATTTATTTTTTTCCCAAA
Organism: Leptonema lineaticorne; assembly: GCA_024500535.1. Taxonomy (NCBI): domain Eukaryota; kingdom Metazoa; phylum Arthropoda; class Insecta; order Trichoptera; family Hydropsychidae; genus Leptonema; species Leptonema lineaticorne. The sequence goes on from JANIJI010000013.1 coordinate 13,058,698, forward strand.
ATAATCAAATTAAATTTGTATATATATATATATAATATTTATTATATCAAAATATTTTTTTATTAATTTAAATTATATAATAAATATTTGTCATTTGATTTATTTTGTATTTCATTTTTTTTTATACTGAATTGAATTAAATATTTTTTTTTACAATTTAATTTTAATAAACTAAAAACATATAATAATAATAAACTACTAATATAATATAATAAAACACAGAATCCATAATATATAAACAATGATAAAAAAAATAATCGATTAATACTTATCAGTAATCATACTATTATACATAGAAACAGGCGACCCGCATTGTGTTATTTTTATAATCGGAATTTTGCTAATAAAATAAAATAAAAAATCGCTTTACACACACACACATACACAATACGACTACCTATTAATACTAATTAAAAAAACGAAAAATTTATAAATGGGGGGGGGGAAACGATCGCGATTCGATACGGAATGCGAATCGAAACCGTCGACGTCGATGGTATGAGATGACTGAAGGGTGATAAACCGCATGAGTCACCGAGGATCGTTCGTAAATTTCCACTAATGTTACGCCACAGAAACGGGGGTGGGCACGAAAATTGAATAAAGCGGTCCGTTTGTACGTGTGTTTGTTAATGTTTTGTTTGGCAAAACGGAACCGCCTTTTGCTCTCTCGCTCACTCGCCCTCTTATTATCTCTGTCTCTCTCTCTCTCAAATACAACGACCTCTTTTAGAACATTTTCGACCCATGGATACTATGCGGATACTGATGAGAGAGTATGAGGATAAATTAAAGGAAAACGTTAGTTCGAACCGGCCATCGGTCAACGTCAACGACGTCCACTCTGCCAGAAAAAGTAAATTGTTCGGGTGGTTTTAGCAACTTCGCATGTCGTCGAAGGGAAAATTTAGACGATTCTGCAGCTGCTCTATGTTTTTCTTTATATATATATATATATATATATATATATATATATATATATATATATATATATATATGTTTTGTTGTGCGTGAGCGAGCGCGTGTATTCGTTCGTTCGTCACGCGCAGACGTCCTCGAATGTCGCACGCATAAGATTTCACTTAGGCACGGTACGTTTACTTAGTGAAAGTAATTATTGTGGTCCGTGAAACGTTTTTCAACATCAATAATATTTCATTGAGGTACCGCTTTTTTTTCTTTTTTTTTTTTTTTTGGTTGTTGAAAATTTAAAAATTACAAATTGTCGATCCGAGATTAAATTCGTTTATCCCATTAATGTACAATTATACATTTTCTTTATAAGAAAAAGATTGACGATCCACACGGTTAACTTTAAGCCATGAGTATTGATGTCTTCCTATTAATCTTTTCATTTAAAAATTATCTAGAGAAGCCTTTATAGATCATTTCTTAATATGTGGTCGAGATATTAAATTTTTCAATATTTCTGTTTTTTTTTTCTAACTACCTACTTATTTACTACTATGTCGTTTCAAGATATTTTTAACATTCTTCAATAGCATGACATTTTGAAGGCTTCTAGACGTTTTTCGGTTCTAAGGTCTAATGTCCATTTTTTAGAATCATATAAAAGAATTGCGTTCTGGCTTGTTCTAGCCTAGAACGAATTTCGAATCATAATATAGTAACTAACTTTTTTTAACAAAACACGCTAATATTGTATTCATATTATTTTACTATATATAAATATAAAATATTAAATTATATATAAAAAAATTCGAAGATTGTGTGCAGTGCTAATCTTATTATTAAAAATATTATAAATACTTTTATTTATTTTAAATATTTATATAAAATTTTTGAACGTAAATTTGACGACTAAAATCCGAAAAAACTAAAATAATTACGCCATTGATTTAATTCATATAATCATGAATAAAATTTAATATTATTTAATTAAAAAAAATAATAATAATATAAATAATTAGTTTAATTTCGTAAATTAAACTAATTATTTTTATCGTTTTAAATCGTAAAGTCATCAATTTCAAATCTAATAAGTACATTTTTAAATTTTTGTGAAATATTTGGCGCCTTATATTATCAAAAATATAAGTGCAAATCATAATAAAGTGGAATTTGAACTTCAATTTTGCATTATAACGATTCAATCTAATCATGTTTTCATATTTTTTCTCAATGAAATGAAAAGATAAGAAAGATAAGAAAACATTTACTGCACCGATTATTTTCATATTAAAAAAAGACATCATATTTCTATTAATTAATGATTAATATTATATATAACTTAAATTTTGTACTGTGGAATTTTTTTAATAATTATATAAATTTAAAAAAAACATGTAAAACTATAATTAAAATTTAAAATATAATATATATTTTATTACTATTAAAATCGGATATACTATTAGATAAACAAACAATAACATCCTGACAATTTCTTATCCAAATGATTAACTGCATTCTTCTTATTATATTTCATCATTGTGGTCCGATTATTTAGCCAAGGTCCAAAATATGGCGTGATAATTAAAACAATAAACCGATGCCACATTTACGACGTTAATTAATATTATAATAATTAAACGTGTGATAAAATATCGTACGATTAAATACAAAAATTTCAATTGAGTTCATATCGTCGGTCTTAAAATATTTATTTTAATTATAAATAATGAAGATATTACTTATTTTTTTCACGATAAGTAAGCGAACATGTTCATTACCATCCATTTATATATTATAATATTATTAGTCATATAAATATCACATTTTCGTATGAATATTTAAATATTCGATTATTTTATATTGTATAATAGTATATGTCGCGTTTTGTGTTCGAGCGCTGGTTTTATTTCCTTAATTACGCGTGATATATGTTGCACATTTTCCGAAAAACCAGTAAATTTTAACGGTCATAATGTGCTCGTTTTATTCTCTGAAAATTTAGTCATGAAAGTGCGTTGCGTAAAAGTAATAATTTGACAGTAAAATTTAGTTACGCACCTGGGATTTTATGTTTCCAAAACACGAAACCGGACTATCGTTAATATTTACACATATATATATGCATCTTAAACCCTACTTATTATTATTTTATGATTTCGTTTAGTGAGGAATTATCGTTTGAAATTTGATTGCCTTCACCGATATTTAACTGTATGAATTACATCAATTATATTATACATATATATAATTTAATGCCCTTTTTACAAATTTTCAGTGCGATATTTAGACTGATGATATCGATCTATATTATAATGAAAATAAATTTGTAATAACAACACCGTGATCAAAAAGCAAGTTGAATTTGTTTATAAAATGTCAAATATTTATTTATTCTTCCAAATCAATTTAATCCCATTTAAAGTAATCCCCGTCCGATAAAACGTACTTTTACCAACGCTTTTTCTAGTCCTCGAAACAGTCGGAATGGTCTTTTTCCGGTATAGCCTTCAAAACCTTCTTCGATTCGATTTTTATCTCCTCAAACGTGTCAAAACGGTGTCCCTTGCGAGTTTGCTGAATAGCCAGAAGTCGCACGGAGCCAAATTAGGCGAATATGGTGGTTGCGGAACGATAGGAGTCGAATTTTTGGCGAAAAATCACGAAGAATGACATGGTGCATTATCGTGATGAAGAAACCTTTTGACAAACAGACGCTTGGCAAATATTATAGATAGTCCTACCAGTTTAGGAAAAAAAATGATAATTTACCTACCTACCTAATGCCCGCCAGTTTTAAATGACAATTTCACCTTACTTTTTGATCACAGTAGTATGTGAACCTTTAATGTTGATAAATTATTGTTTTAATAATTCAGTACACTTCACTAATAATATTATGAAAAAATTCAAACTATCCAAAAATAAGACAAAAGAGATAAGGACTGTGTAGTAGTAGTAGTAGTAGTAGTAGTAGGCAAAAAAAATATGAAAAAATCGGAAAATTCGCTTAAAATGAATAGGAGTAAGTTATATTTACGCGCACGAGACTAAACTGAGCAAAACTCCTTATTGCATGTTTATAGAGCCTCCGTAACATATTTTCCCGGATTAAGGGGAAGGCTATTTTATTGCTTACAACAACTGGCTGTTATATTCCACGAGGCGCAATATTCGCGAAAACTTGTTCACTACATTATACGGATAAATAGAGACGATAACTATAACGCGAAAACGTACACCCCTTTCGTCCTCCGGTTTATCCGGTCTATCCACACCCCCCCACCCACCCACACCCCCGTTCCCCTATTCCTCTTTTGCGAAACGTGTTATCTGTTAAATTTATACGATGCGCAAATTGGAATCGAACCCTTAGATAACTTTTCTACGTTTTGTGCGCGATTCCTTTTTTTGATATCATATTTTCGTATTTTTCCATAGCTTAAACGGACGAGAAAATTTCAAATGTGTACTTATTTTATTCGAGTTGATATATTTTCTTATTTTTTTTTTTTCGAGGGGGGCAATAAACGGCGTTTATCGATATACGTTGAAGCTGTAATTTTCCGCAAACAGGTGGTTTTTTCACAACTCATAAATAAATACATAGATTATAATTGCTTTATTTTGGAATATAATATATTACGCTGATAAATATCTATTACTTTCAGTATTTCATTTTTTTTTATATAAAAAATAATATTGAACGTTGAGCGAAGACTTGACGATTTAATGCTGTAAAACGGTGATGTTTTATTTAATTGAAAATTTGGACCGCAAATCGTAGTTTAAAAACATCTGTATATCATAATTTTTCAATATATAATATTTAATACAAATCCTCATATAATTTACCAATAAAATAAATTATAATGATATTTTTAATATAAGGAGAATCAAAACAAATTCTTATTGTATAAATATACTATTTCAAATATAGTTTAAAGTTAACTATAAAATCGTGTATAAGTGAATTTTATCTTGTATGTGGAATTTTTCTATAATACGCTTTTACAAATTCAGAATAGTGGATTATGATAAGGATGCGTTTCCGCCATCTTTATTATTCATCGTGTATATGAAGGCCATTTTATTTCCTCAAAGGTCCTATTCAATGGTAGAATAATCTTGAAAGGAGTACTGATAAACCATATATGTTATACTGATGATGCTAATTTACTCACAAATGGTTTTCGTACAATAGAAACGCTGATTGACTTAATAAAGTTATTTAGTAATATATATATATATATATATATATATATATATATATATATATATATATATAATTCTAAAGGGGTAAATCAGATTTTATATTTTTCATTAAAATAAATATATTTAAATATTTATAATATAATATAACTAAGAATTGACTTATCATCATATTTCGTACTTAAGAGCTAAAACAATGCCGTAACTAAAGCGATAAATTTAAATTACGACTATATTAAAACGGATTGAATTTAAACCTATAAATCTCAAACTTCAAATAATTTATCCTATAAATAATTTCAATAATTATAAATGTATGAAAAATTTCACAACATCCTATATTCTACTGTGATCAAAAAGTAAGGTGAAATTGTCATTTAAAACTCCCAGAATTTAGAAAGACAGGTAAATTGTATTTTTTTCCCATGTTGGTAGGACTATCTATAACATTTGCCAAACGTCTGTTTGTCAAAAGGTTTAATTATCTCTGATTTACACGTGTTTTTACAACTCTGGGTTCCTTCATCACGATAATGCACCATATCACACTGCAGCGGTCGTTCGCAAATTTTACGCAACCACCGTATTCGCCTGATTTGGCTCCTTGCGACTTCTGGCTATTCAGCAAACTCAAAAGGTCAATACGGGTACGCCATTTTGACACGATTGACATGATAAACACCGAATCGAAGAAGGTCTTGAAGGCTATACCGGAAATAGACAATTTCGGTATAAGCGTTGGCAAAAATTCATTTTATCGGACAGGAATTATTTTGAAGGAAATGAAATGGATTTTTAAGAATAAATAAAGAATTTAAATTTTATAAATAAATTCACCTTACTTTTTGATCACAGTGTATATTAAGTTCGACATTAACATCTTCACTTTCTCCAACTAACAGTCCTGTAAAACCTTCACATTACCGAAATGCGATAACGTAAATTCGACAATAAAGGATCTAAATTTAAACTCGTTACTTTTCCCGCAGATTTCCAAAGTTTCCGACTGCCAGATTTATGGCCACGGTGACGAACGGTCCCAGGATTTGTCTCCGTGCTTCGATACCGTATAATAACGGCAGGACTAACTTGGAAATTTATTATGGGGGCACTTTCGTGGAATTAGACGATGTCTTTGGATACCGTATTCAGATTGAGATCGTGAGGGTGACGCTAAGACGACGGTTCACAGTTTGGGGTTACATCCGGGTTATCCCCGCGTAACGCGTTCGGAACACGTCCGACTTGCCGTAATACCCATTACCACACTATATATTACATATTAAACAGTCACTATGTACGTGCCATTGTAAATATACAAAATTATTTACATTCGCCATATTTAATCGATTTTATTATTATAATATTTGTATTGAAATTATTACATTTATCTCGATCTGTCATAAATCATATAAATGGATATTAATATGTATCACATTCATCTACTCTAACAATTTTATAATCTTATTATTATATATATAAAATTATTTAAAATATGGATGAATTTGATTTTCAAATTGTTAAAAAATATTTATGAATTAAATTAAATTGAAATATGATAGATTTCTACTTTTCCTTCTTCATGCTGTCTACTTAAGAATGTTGGTGATCCACGTGGTTAACTAAACTTTCGAAAAAGTTCTATTAATGAACAATTAAATCGACGACGATAGTCTTTATTTAAGCCATGAATTTTAACGTCTTATTAATCTTTTATTCTGAATTTTTCCTTCAAAAATTAAATGGTTTTTAGACTGTATTATCATTAGAAAAGATTTGATCGAGGTATTAAATTTTTCAGCATTCTATTTTTTTTTCAATTTTATCCTTAGAATTATCCGATACCATATAAAAAGCGTGAAAGACATAAAATCTAAGTATTCATATTTTTAATTCCATATTTGTACTGTCATCAATTTAAAAAGTTGTAATATATAGAGTAATATCAAATCAATTTCATCCGATTTATAAATAAAATTTATATATATATATATATATATATATATATATATATATATATATATATTGTGATTACATTTGAACGATCAAAATTTCCTAACAAACTTTTAGTTCGATACCATTAATGCTAAATTGATGATAATATTGACTTATTCTGGGTCACGAATCCTTGTTTAAATCCTTGCTACGTTTTGTACGTGTGTAAAGTCCTTTGAATTAATATGTATTTCCGGTAACGTTGTGCGTATTGATTTTGTTTTGCAATTGAGAATTTTGCATGTAATTCGAATGTGATTAAGATATATAATTTTTTACAATCGGAAAATTCGAGAAAAATTAAAGAATATATATATATTTTTTTTTTGAAAATCAATAATCACGAAGTAAAAAAAATAAATAAACAATTTGTAGTGTCGTAAAAAACGCTGCAATAGCCGGAATTCGTATACTGCAAACCAGAAAAGGAAAACTTTCATACGTTAACACGAAAATCTATGGGATTTGAACGTGAAAGCCGGAAAATCCGGCATTCAAAACGATGTTTACGACTTAACGCAGTATTAAAATTTACATATCGCAATCTTTTATTGCGATTTCACGCTTTGTTTATCAAATCTATAAACGCATCTGTGTTATCTTTTTTTTTGTGTTAGATTTATTATATATTACAAGTAATTATTTTTAATAATTCCGATTCAATCTTCAATTAAAAAACGAACACAATTTCTTTATAAAAATATGAAATAAATAAATATAATTTCGCATTATTTATAATTTAGCGTTATTTTATATTTAACATAATAGTTAAATTTAACTATGTTGAAAAATAAACTGTTTATTTTTAATTTCAGATACAGATCGTCAACTATGAAGATTCGAAGAGCGACGCGTTTTTCATACCTAAGTGTTAAATAAAAATCGGCCTTCGTACCGATTTAAATAAAATGTGATAATATCGTATAAAATAAAAATAAATTGTCTGAAATGATCTAATAATAATAATATATATACATAAATATTTTAACGCTGAAGACGATGATAGACTCTTATAATTGACCATTTCAAGATGGTGAGCTTCGATCGTCGATTGAAGATCAGAATTACTGCCTTCATTCTCGTTATACTATGCGGTAAGAATCATTTTATTTAATACATAAATTTATTAATTTTATCATAAAAAAAAGATTTTTCAATAATATTTATCGGAATCGAATCTTAAATTTGGTAGAAAATTGAATTTTCAATGCGCTCTAAATATGTATGAGAATGTCGTTTTTAAAATGATTTTGAGTCTTTTGCGTATTATAAATATTTTTTAATATGCGTTGTTGTCCTTGTAAAAATATTTTTAATGTTGTATATAAATATATTGTAATATTTATATATATATATATATATATATATATATATATATATATATATATATATATATTAAAAATAAAATTGTTTTTTATATACATAATAAGTCGATAAAATACGTGATATTTATATAATGTTGTTTTTTTATATTATATATTACACACGTACATCTTCTATATTAAAGTTACTCAAATTTTTTTCTACATAAAATGTATTCATAAATATATTTTATTTCAATAAAAACCTACATATATTTTGGGATTTTTTATACAAAATTAAAAAAAACATATTTAAAAAAAATATTTTCTTTATTGATATTAATTAAAAAGAGTCTTATTCTTTATTTTTATAAAAAAAACATATAAAATTATTTTATATATTATATATTAATTATAATTTTTTACATTGCTCAAATTACGTATGAATAGCATATTTATTTTTAATAATAATAAAAACTTGATTAAAAATTCTTAATAATGTCTTTATATAATATATAATAAATATTTCAATGATTTTATATATATATATATATATATATATATATATATATATATATATATATATATATATATATATATATTATTATTATTATGACTGTAATATATGTTAATATATAGTGTACCATCGACGTAAACCAGGCATATCAAACACGAAGCCCGCAATATAAAAATTGTGCTGTTTTTGATAACATATATAAAATTAATATTTAAAAATAAATTTTGTTTTTTTTTATTTGTATATAGTTCCGTTTTATAAAGTTCTAATGTTCAGTTCAAATAGATTAAAAGTGATATTTAGATTATAAAGCTTGTAACGCTTTCGGTTGAAACTTGCGGCCCACGAGTTAGCAGACAAAACTCATGTGACCCGCAATATACTATGAGTTTGACACGCCTGACATAAACAATAGTCAATATTGAATTTTGAAAAAAAAAATAGTTGCGTACCCCTGCATTTAGACAAAGATTACGACGGATTCCGCCGTTTGGGCCGACTTAACGCCTTTTATATGCGCTGCGAATAAACATAAAAATAATCGAGCCAGTGGCGTAGTTCGTGCAAAAATATCGTCTGAAATTTAATTTCAGAAATTAACCGCCGCGTTTCAGCAAACCGAAAGGATTTATACGAGTAACACGAAGCGCTCGACGACTTTTATGACCGTACTAAATTTAATTAAAAACGAATTCATTTTCCGCATTCGACTCGAACCCTCATCCCCCCCCTCCATCGTCTTCCCCTCCGGACCCCCTTTCGGTTTGTATTTTTCGGTTGAAAGAGACAAAACTGCCCCCTCGATTTCCACTTTTAGGCATTTCAAACCGAACCGTTCTCTACTCGAGAATAATTCAAACTAAATTTCTGAATTTTACATATTCGCCGATTTTCAGACGCGATGCGAATTACAAAAAAAAAAAATACGAAAAAAAATATAGTGAACGATGTTTTTGTTTTTGTATTTTATGCGGATATAGTGCATATTTTTATTCATTTTTTGCAATTTTTAATGCTCTTTTTTTTTCAATTTTCGTGCATATAAAAGCCGGCAGCGTAACGAGAGCTTCGAACCGATGAGTTTATAATTAAGGAAACTTTTGAGTACAATTTTTCACAATTTTAATTTTTATTTTCCTTTTTGACTTTTCACTGCCGAACCGTAATATATATATTTTTTTTACCTATATTCTACATTTGAGATATATGCGACGATCCGATGGTAACGAACATGTTCATTTATTATTTATAATCAACGGTTAATTGCTTCTAGTCTACGCTATACAGTTCACTCAGCAATTCTGTTTCATATGCATCGATATTTTAATTTAATTTAATTTTTAACATATATAAAAATTATTTACTGTATATATATATATAATATTTTAACGACAAATATATATTAATATTTATATGATTTATATATATTAAACAATAAATATATCAAAATTATTTTTATATCAAATTACATATTAAATCTGCTATTTCCAAAATAAACGGAAGAACAATTCGACGTACAATAATTCCGCGTACTAAAAATGAAAACAGATCCGGGAAAACCTACAAGAATATTTCTAATAGACGTTGCCTTTTAATAAATAATAATAATAATAAAAAATATTATATTACGTATCCGTTTGCCCTTTTTAATAAAAACGCGCTCATAATACGTTATATTTTGCGGCCATATACCGTTTATTAATAACATTTAACCGTATAACAAATGCTCATATATAAAATATACGAATGTTAAATAAACGTTGAAAGGAATTGACGTATATAAATTGCGATAAAAACCTTTTTCTATAATGCGCTTTTAGTAAATGAAAGAACGAGCTGCCCCGTTGTAAATCACGCATTTTCTTCTTTTTTTCTTCTTTCCTTCTTTCTTTCTCATTTTTTTTTCACTCTCACTCTCGCACACTCTTGCTCTTTTTCTTAATGATAATGCAAAGCTTTTTCTGAGCTTTTCATTCTCCGCTCGCAATAATCGGAAAAGCCGCTCGGATTTTTCTCCGGAGATATTCTTTCGAATGTTTATATATATATATATATATATATATATATATACTAAATATTTTTTTTAGTTCTGCCGAAAAAAAATTGAAAATTCATTAAATTTTCTTTTTTTCATTGAATATTTCCTATTTTTTGAGTGGCGTTCAAAAATCGACATTTACTTTTGAATAAACTATTTTTTTTCTATCATTAGAATATTAAACTAGATATTTTAATATGAAAGAAACGTATAGTAATAATCAATTATTACTATAAATATCATCATTTGAAGATCGAATGTAAAGACTAAAAAAAAAAAACTCTTACATACTGTTAATTTTTCTAATTTAATTTAATTTTCATTCAATATGAATTATATGCAAGTCATAAATTGTTTATAATTGCACGATAATATTATTAATAGAAAAAAAAATATCTTAATTAATCATATAATCTTAAAAATTTTGTATAAACTAATCGCTGTCTAATATATGTCTCGCGATATTTTATCATATAATTCAATATCAGAAATAATCAATCTATTAATGAAGTATTTCTTTTTTAATTTTTACAATTTTAAAACTCATAATATCGTTTTCTTTAATTTATATTTTGAACGCGAATAAGATGCATAAAAACCCAAAATGGGTTAATATATATTTATTTTTTTACAATTATTATTATTATTATTATTATTATATATATTACCTATTAAAGTATGAAAATTTTTTTTTATTATTAATCGTATTAATTATGAAACTTCAAAAAATAAAACGTTTTATATAATAAAATTAATTAAAAATAAATGTTGACAACATCTGCTATTTTCAAAACAATCGAGTGCATTTTTTTTTATCTATTATGAATTGATGGTGTGATTTACTAGCCAGTGTCCAATATATGATACGATTATAAAGACAATAGTTTAAAATCACACCATATATCGGATGTTAATTAAAAATGTACTTAATAACCCATTTATACGATAAAATATGGTGTGATTATTGTTCAAGTGATATAATATTACGATGCAACATTAAATTTTTATTGATATTATTACTAAACAATATTTTTTTTTTAATAAAATAATCATTTTGTATTATTAATATTGATCAGAATTATTATATTTAATAATTAAGTTGAAAATATAATGTTAACATTTTTATATAATGAAATAAATAAATAAATATATATATATATATATATATATATATATATATATATATATATATATATATATATATATATATATATATTCTATCTAAAAAAACATAATATGTAGTGTTTTATATAAATAAATTTAATTTATTTTTATGAATTTTGTCGTATCAATGAATTTGTGACTTATTTATATTATGAATATTTATTATATTTAATTAAAATATATTTCTATTATTTTTTAAACGTGTTAATAAATATATTTTCAATGCAAAAATATTTTATTTATTAAAAAAAATAGAATTTAACTGATTTTTAAAAATTAAAATATAATATTATATTACTGAAAATATATAAATTTTTTAATTGAAAAAAATATTTTTATATATATATAAAGGTTGAATAACGATGTAATTAGCGTATTTTAATAAAAAAAAAACTATATTAATTAAATTAATATATAAATGTTTGTGCGACTCGTTAATTAAATTGTTTTAAATGTAATTATTATTATTTTTCTCTTTTATGACAATGTTTAACGGAACACCCTGTATATATATATATACAGGGTGGCACAACGTAAATAAATGTAGTACGGTACGACAAATATGCTCGCTTTGTGCGTCGCCCAAAATCCCCGGCAAAAGTTTTTAAAGCGAAGTTAACGTATAAAATTGCCCGTTTTACGACGTTTCACGTCACGCGCACGCACTCGTTCACGCGCGAGATTCGCCACGGCGAAAATGGGCGATCCGAAGCGGTGCGACGTTGGAAAAACGTCGAAAACAACAAAAAAAAAACCCCTTTCCCCTCCCCCCGAACCAACATGAAACAACCCGTTAAACTGCGCGTCTAGTCGTCCCTGTCAGACATTTCAGAAACGGTCGCGAAACGAATTTTCCGGCGTAAAGGGAAAATCTCGAACGCGCTTTTCCGCATTTTATCTTTTTTGTTTTTAATTTTTTTGACGACACGTTCGGTCGATTCGCTTAAAATTTGTGTTCGATTTCGCGCCAGTCTCCCGTTTATCCGGTCTCATAAAGATTATTTATAAATCGAGAAAATTTTCATGAAATTTTAACTCCAAATCATAGATAATAATTCATTGAAATAAAAATAATAATTATTTTCATCTATCAACTTTCACTATTATATCTAAATTAAAAAATATTAATTTGTATATAGGACAATCAATTTTGTATTCAATTTTTTAACTATTTCATACTTAAATAGAAATACTGAATAACTGCGGCATTTTTTTATTATATTAAATATTTTTCTTCATTTTCTTAATATAGTAGAAAATTTTTAATAAAATAAATGAATCTTTGGATTAAGTTATCAAAATATATTTATTAAATCAAATTTATCAAAATATTTATTTTTATTCCAATATAAACTCGATTATAGATGTTGTGAATTATTTTTAATATTAAATTAATGGAAAAATGTAATAAATAAAAAAATAAACTTTTACAAATCAATTACGATTATGAAATATATCGTTTATTTTTTAATAAAACAAAATTTTTAGTAGAATTTTATTTAAAAAAAATATCAAGATTTTCATTCATATAAATATCTATTGAATATTTGATTATAAAATTCATATCATCGATATTTAATAACAATATATTGTTGAAAATATTTTTAAATTATATTAACAAAAAATATATTTTAATATAAAAGGACAAAATAAATAATAAAAATAAAAGGATGAAAATAAAAAAAATCGGACAATTTTAATATATATATATATATATATATATATATATATATATATATATATATATATATATATATATATTCAAGTCCACGTCGGACTTTTCGCTTTAAGGCCTCTCTTTTGTTTATCTCGCGGGATTCGAACTCAACGATGCGTTCCTTTTTCCTTTATAGTTTTCACGCCTTATTCAATTTCACTTTCGTCGTCATAGTCCTGTTCCTGCAGGATAAAATGGATGTTTCATTCTGGGTCGTGAGTGGAAAAAAAAAAGGAGAAAAGGGTATTCGTAATATGAAATAGCCACTATTTTTCAACAAAGGACACGAGCCAAAGTGTGTATTCGTCTTTTGTTTAAAGTGTACATATATATATATATATATATATATATATATATATATATATATATATATATATATATTAAAAATACGATAAAATATAATATAATAAAATATATAATAAAATTTTAAATATAATATTTAATTATTTTTTATTATTTGAACGCGTTAATAATTTTTATAATGTAATCTTACATATTTTCATACATATATAATATATATGTATGCAAATAAAACTTTATTAACATACATGTATATAAATAAAACTTAATTAAATGAAATCGTTTTAATTGAATTTTTCATATTTATTTAAGGATATATAACAGTTAATTTTTCATGACCGATAATGATTCATTTAAATATATAATTTTGAAAGTGGCTGTGCTCAATCTATATCAATTATTAAATTATATTTTAACAAAATTTTATATTATAATAATTGAAAAAAAAAATGAGTGTAGAATAGATTTTTTTTAGTTGAAAAAAATAAATAATAAATTCTATATATTCATATAAAAAATATTATTTAAACTATTTACCAATTATAAATATAAAAAACATTTTTATGATTCATAATAATCGTGATAATATTTCGTTCTAAATTTTGAAATAATCTTAATAATATTTATATAAAATATAATATAATTGTTGTAAACAATGATTAAAAACGCGCATCATATTTCAAATGAATTTGATAATTTTTGTAACATAAATTTGAGATAAAACCACGTGTGATTATATTTTTTTTATAAAATATGATGCAATATTTAATAAACGTGTATTTTATATTAAAATGAAATATTTTCATCAACAATGACATATTATATTAGCAATAATAAATATTACACAATGAATAAAAAATATCAGTATTTAAAAATATTACTGGATATTATTAAAATTATATTCGTAGTGAATATTATTTTTAAATTTATATATTATATAACGAAATAAAAATATTTTAATTTTGATCATTGAAAACTTCGTATAATAAATAATGCGATATAATGAGAAAAATATACGTCTCATGTTTTTCTTTCGACATTTTTTTTTGCCCTTTTAATAATTTCAAATTTTCAATATAAGTTTAATGTGGCTCGGGATCAGAATTATATAAATCCGTCGAGGGGGGGAGGAATGGGAGGGCGAATTAATTGAAGAATTAATTTTGAAAATGGGAGTGAGATCTAAGAAGGGAAGTCGTTTTAATTAAATTCGGCATTATCTTTTTGCGCGGCGGTTATTCAAAGCAATTTACGAAAAGGATTAAGTGACGTCTTTTCCGGATATTCGAGTTTTCCGGTTATAAGACTATTTACAAAAACACGATTTACCAACCCTGGAATGTTTCCGAATGATATTTTACATAAAGTATATATTTGTCACATTTTTTTTATAAACAAATATATATATATATATATATATATATATATATATATATATATATATACATATATAATATACGATTTCAAACGATTATAATATTATTTAAAATAAATTAAAAAAATATTAATAATAATTTAAAATATATATATATGCAATTATAATTTATAATTCAGTGTAATAACAATTATGATAAAATATCGTATGTTGAAACGTCACGAAGCCATTTATAATGTTTAATATTTTCCATCGATTTGATTATCGAAAATTTTCATATGAAAACTATTAATCATTTATAATAGGTATAAATTATATGATTAATTATTTTATCGATTTTTTTTAATGGCTTAAACGGAGCCTAATTACAATAATATCTGATAATTACAATGTTTTCGCATATTTTCCGTTTAATATTTATTTTAATTATACACTTCGATAGCTATTTTTATTATTTGTATAACAGAAATTAATGTATAATTATTACTTCTTTTGAAAAAAAAAAGTAAACAATATCACAGTTTTTTTCCTTTTTTAGAAAAATTAATTTTTATTTCTTAAATTAAACACAAAAACGTTTCCATGAGTATTTTTTTATTTTTTAAATATAAGTATATTTAAAAATTAAAATAATAATAATTTAAGTAAATTACAATTTCGATTAAGATTCATATTTTAATGGAAAAAATAAATATTTTTATAGTTTTAATTTTAATCTATTATTATATAAAAAAAAACAACTGATTGAAATCAAAGAAATTTCATAAATATTTTATCATTCATCTATCTTGAAAATAATAGAAACTTTCTTGATAAAATGAGAATATTGATAAGTAATATAATCTGTTATCTTCCTTTATCTATTGAATAAATCTTTCATAAATATTGTATTTTATACATATTTATATAATATTTTTTTTAATTATAATTAATTATTATACCGTTTTATCATAGATTTATCTATCTGAAAAATAATATAACACTGTGATCAAAAAGTTTGGTGAATTTGTACATAAATTGTATTTTTTTTAAATTTATTCTTCCAAATCATTTCATCACCTTAAAATTAATTCCCGTCCTATAAAATGCACTTTTGCTAACACTTTTTCCAGTCGGAATAGTCTTTTTTCAGTATAGTCTTCAAGACCTTTTTCGATTCGGTTTATATCTCCTCAATCGTATCAAAACGGCGTCTCCGCATTAACTTTACGAGTCTGCTGAACAGCCAGAAGTCGCACGGAGCCAAATCAAGCAAATACGGTGGTTGCGGAACGATACGAGTCGAGTTTTTGACAAAAAAAATTGCAAACAACCAATGCTAATGATGAAGGATCCAAGAGTTGTAAAAAGACATGTAACTCGGAAATAATTAAACTTTTTGAGAAACAGATGCTTGGAAAATATTATATATATTTCTACTAAACTAGGATAAAATATATACAATTTACTTGCCTTCCTAATGTACGAGAGTTTTAAATGATAATTTAACCTTACTTTTTGATCACAGTAGTATATAATAATTTCACTCGTATAAAATATACAGTGAAAACTCTTAATAATAATATCACATCTTTTTTCCATCAGACGATGGCCTCTAGTGAAAATTATGTCCGCATAAAATATAAACGTTATATTTTGAGCGACGTAACAAGGATAAAATTTATCTTATCATTTGAAGAGACGCCCGAGATTTTTACATGTTCCTTTTTCGTTCGTTGAAGTATTACAAAGTTTATCCTTTAAGACGCGAAAACTTTCAAGGGATTGTTTTCCGAAGAGATTTTAACTCGCCGTGCGAAAATTACACACAGACCTACTGCTGCCCTCCGCCCCCGCCCCCTCCTCATTCTCATTTTCACTTTTTTAACCCCTGCACCCCACCCCAGCTCCCGTAGAAACCCTTTTATATAATACTTATATTATAACAATAACAAGTTTCGACAAAGTATTAAATAAAGCACGCAAACATTGTTTCGGCGGATCGTTACATTACACTTTCCTATATAGAAATGCAATTTCACTTCATATACGGAAGAGCGAACAACTTTTCTCGCCGACTTTGGACGAGGAGCAAAAATAATAATCAAAAAAAAAAAAAACACGTGGAAAATTTGGTGAAAAATTTTTCGTCGAGATTTCTGCGAAAAAAAATTTTTTCTCTCTCGAAAAAGTTTTTCGCTCCGTCTTTAAGCCGTTTATTTTTCGACGCATTGCGTAGTAGATTTATATTTTGTTTTTTATTGCAATGCGAAAAATACGATTAGTGAAAGAAAAATGTCATATATAAATATTTGTATGTGACATTCAAAAAAAGCGCCATCTATACAAAAGAAATAAAATTAATAATTGTAACAATACACTTTTACTACATATATGGTAAGATTTTTACAACAATATTATTGTAAATAAGACTTTAATAATCAATACAAATTTAAAATACGAAGATAATATAAAGTTAAACAAATATTTTTTTTTTATAAAAATAAAGCACGTATAAACTAAATTCAAATTTATTATTTTCTAATTAATATACTAATATTTAAATTAAAAATAACATATTACTAAATATATATATTTTTTTGTTATTATATAATAAAATCTATCTACAATAACATAATTTATCCTCCTTATTCACCCAATTTGGCTCCTGTTAATATATTTATTTAAAAAAAATATATTTATTTAAAAAAATAACATTAGATCAAAACAAAATATTAATAATTAGTTTCTATAATATATATATATATATATATATATATATATATATATATATATACCTAAAACTTATTGCCAATTATGTATCTTAAAAATAAATATTACTGCATTTTATTTTAAATATTTGCCAAAAATCTAAATTTATCCAAAACATATAAAAAATAATTTATCTATTTTTAACAAAAAGACTACATTTTCATAAACTAAAATAAAAATTATCAGACAATATTTAATTTGCATTCGCAAATTCCATTATATTAGCAGGCTTCGATGTAATTACGATCACGTCCCCCCCCCCTTTTTTTTCGAACACGTATAATATTTTAATAATTTTATAAAATTCGCAGCAACGCCAACGTCGATCGATTCTTCGTCTTAATTTGTTTACGCTCAGTTTCCAAAGTGTTTCGATACAAAATGAGAATTTTCTTGCCCGCCTACTTCGTCTCACTTCCGTTATATATATATATATATATATATATATATATATATATATATGTGTGTGTACTCAATATGTTAATAGAAAAAATCGATTAATATAGCCTCTCGATTTATATACA